>UWZB01000056.1:43609-96859 GCA_900536885.1 Peniophora sp. CBMAI 1063
CACAGGCGTCTTGGCTTCTTCTTCTGAAGAATCGTCGTCGCCGGGCCGCGGATGGGGGCTTGCGGGCGTGACGTTGATACGCGCATAGTCGTATGGGAAGCCTTGTGCGACTTGTTGAGCTGCTTCGGGACTGGGCGTGCGCATGCTTCCCGGACTCCGCGGGCCGGCGGGTGCGCGGGACGGAGGCGGGGGGACGGCGAGTCCGTTGGCGTATGCGAGAGATGGGTGCGGCGGAGGGTGCGGGAGTGGGTGTGTCGGGTCTTGCCGTACCGCGGGTAGAAGTGGCGAGGGTGTGCGGGCTGCTATAGGTGCTGGAGAGGGCGAGCGCGAAGAGGACGATGCATCGCCGCGCGGTGGAGGCTCGAGATGTGGTACACCGTACTCGTCGTACACGAGTTGCTGTAGACGTAATAAGCATGAATATACTGCTCTCTCGATCATAACCAAACAAGAACTCACCGATCGATCAACCCTAACATCC
The DNA here is from genome assembly GCA_900536885.1 of Peniophora sp. CBMAI 1063. Classification (NCBI taxonomy): domain Eukaryota; kingdom Fungi; phylum Basidiomycota; class Agaricomycetes; order Russulales; family Peniophoraceae; genus Peniophora; species Peniophora sp. CBMAI 1063. The sequence continues at coordinate 44,091 of UWZB01000056.1, forward strand.
AGCTTACTGATCTCCTCCGCCTCCCTCTCAATACCAACGCGCTCTAGATCCTCATACACGCGTAAAACGCTGACGAGAACCTCGTTCGCCTCGAGTAAAGCAGCAAGAAGCTGCTCTTCGATCGTCAACTCCGTAGGCGGCGTGACGTTTGTGACCTGTAAGCTTCCCGGAGCAGGGACATGCTTCACAGTCGCCGCTTCCTCAGCCTCAAGCCGCGCCTGTCGACTCCTGTCCGCACCAGCCGATGCCCACGGAATCTGCGCCAGAATGAGCTCCTGACTATTCCGACATTTATCGTGGAATTCCTGCAAACAAACAAACAAACTTCAGCATATGTTCTATCGCCGATAAATCTAGAATAAACGCAAAACTCACTCGGATAACAGAGTCTTCCAGATCTTCCGGTCTCGCAAACGCCAGCGCCTCGCTGAGCAACGTAGCGTTCCCATGCGCGAACTTGCACTCCTGGAACAGCCTCCGGATATCCTCGTCGGGCGGTATGATCCTGTTCTTTCCTTCCCGCTTTCTTTCCGAGTGCGACGAGTGCTCTCGCGCGGGGAGGTCTGGCCGCTGATGCGAGTGTTTCTGCTTGAGCTGCTGAAACGGAGAAGAACGGAAATCAGATACTGTGTATGACAGATGGAGATAGAGAAAGGAAGCGGAAAGAACGTACTGGAGGCTTGGGACTGCCTTCCTTGCCGACTGACAGCTCCTTCGAAGACACCCGCGGACTTTCATCCACACTCGGCCGCAAGCTCGGCGTTAACGCACCTGTATCCGCAAACGAATTAGCTCCTCAAGAAGTACGCAAAGAACGAAACCAGAAGATCTACAGATCGCGAAGGTCCATGGACGGTCACGTACCCTGCGATAGCGCCTGATTTGGCGGCGTAGTCTGATTCGAGCCGGGAAGGACCATCGACCGTCGGACGGTCGGCTGTGGCGGTAGGAACATCGCGTCATCGTTATCGAATGGATATCCCTGAACACATGCAGAACTTTGTCAGCCAAAGAAGTGCGTACAGTCCACTCCGAAAGCGAGAAAGACGCGAACCTCATCCGGTTTTCCTGGCGGCTTAAGCTTCTTCCACAACGATCTGAACCCATCGTGCTTGCTCTCCTTGCCATCCGGACCTGCGTCCGCGCATCAGCCGTATGATCCTACAAGCCTCGTATCTGCGAGGAATCACGAAGGCGAGATGAAGACGTACGGGGTTGACTCGCATATGCAGCCGCAGCCAGAACGTCCAGTAGCCGCTCCTTAACGACCGGACTTGTCGAGCCCTTCGTAAGCACGTCCTCCAGCGCATCCAGGAATTTACGCGACATGCATTGCTGTACGAAGGTGTCCGATGCGTTGCGCAGCATTATTGCCCATAGCTGTTTGTTGGTCGTGAGGCGAGGAGTTGGGTGGCGTGCGCGGCGTGCGAGATATCAGGGAGCAGGACGACGAGAGACGGAGGAATACAACATATTGTCAGTTTGATTGGGGCAATTCATTGAGGTAATGAACGCACCCTCGCTGCTGAGAGTTGTTGCGGGACTTCGCCATATCTGGTAAATGAAGGAAAACGTCAGCATTCAATTCACCCATTGCGCATAATCTGAGAAAAATAAGAATAAAGTCGGTATCGCGCAGATCCTGCATACCAGAAGCACCAAGGTTCATTCCAGCAGCTGCGCCAAGCTTGAATCCAGATGTGCACTTGTCGTGCTCGAGAAATACGTGAATGATCTCCGAAAGGCTCTCCTAATACATCCCCTTACGGCGGAGGTGATCCTCCGCGATCGAGAGGGCGTGGTGATGCGCATCACGTCCATTCGCGTGCGGTTGTATATGACTCGAAAAGACCGCGAGGGACAACGTATAGATGCCATCCGATATGTGCGGAAACAGGGAACAAAGTGCGCCTTCGGTCCGAGTGACAATGGGTGTTTCACGAGAGCTGATGAATGCCCAAATTCAGGAGAGGTCGTGGCCGAAGTAGGTTGAAGGCGAAGCCGTTGAACAGATGGAGAGCGCGAGAGAGCGGAGCCAGTGTCGCACCGTTGTAGTCGATAGATGTGACGGTGCGCACGAGATCAGCAGTCCGAGAAGCGCGACGATGCAGGGCCGGAAGCGCGCGCCTGGTCGTTCCAACAATATCCGCGCCTCTCCATCCCATCCCAAGACGCCCCGCAGGTGTCCATATTCAGAGTTGAGCTCCACAGGCAAAGTTGCCCAAGGATCCAAGCGAACAGAAACTAGAGCCAGGAGATGAACGTACTTGAATTCCCGTCGAAGGGCCTTCGCGGCTTCTTTGGCGTTGGCTTCGCTCGCGCTGGCCTTTTCGCATAGATCGAGCACGACCACAAAGTCCTCCGCGTTCTTCGCCGTAAGATAGCCTAGTAGACCCAGTGTTAGCTAGTGTCCTCTGATGTAGCAGCTCGCCACCGTAGAGATGTACGGACCGATCATGCGCATGATATCGTCATGTTGAGCGTGCTGCTCCGCGCGCTTATCCTGCGCCCAGCCCCAGAAGCCGCCCTTCTGTCCCTGGGAGTGCTGGTGCTGTGCCGGCGGGTGCTCGTGCGCGAGACTGTCGCGGTCTGTCTCGCGGTGCTGCACGAACTGCGGGTCGAGGCTCTTCAGTATATTCACGGCAGCTGCCGCGTTGGCCTTCGGTGGTGGGAGCGGGCTGGCCGTGCGCTGGGTGCCATGGGACTGCTCGCGTGGCGGATGTTGCTGCTGCTGTTGCGCGATCGAGGCGAGCGAGGACGAGCGCGAAGTCGGCGGCTGGGGCTGCACCAGCACCGCGTCGGACGGAACGTGCTCCCATCCTTGTCGGTCGTCGTCAGAGTCCGCGGCAGTGCTAATCGTACGCGCCCTGGCCGCATAGATCGGTGTGTTCGCCGCCGCCGACGCTGCCTGTGGCTACACACCCGCGATTCAGAAGGGGCGAAATCATCCGGGGTATATCCAGTACACACCTCGTACACCGAGCGCTCAGACTCTCCGCGAGCCTTCTGTAATTTATTCCCGCTTTTGTCGCGGGCGAATAGTTTCTTCATCGCCGTTAACGGCGAGGACGAGCTAGGGCGGAGGTCAGCGCCGCGCGAGTAGCGGCGGTGCACAGCCACGTGCTGCCCCTTGTCTTACTGACTTTAATATTCCTCCGTGGCTGCGCATACACCTTGCCTTACGGCCGCCACCTTCCCCGCCGCCTCTGCTATATCTTTGAGCACGTAAATAAGTCCAACTGCGACGAGGATCTACGCTACGATTACTTCGCCGACGCTTCTTCCTTACTTCAACGTCTGCCTTGCGCCCCATGTCAATCAAAGTGCGGATATGTCTACCTCCGCACTTTGATCCCCTCCGCATCAAGATCTGCACATGGGGAACCCGCTTCCTCGTACGACAGAGACGACGCTACTATACGTCCATCACTCCACCTCCGTACTGGCAGCCACTCGACTATACGTCGTCGTCTGTGTATGTCGCGCGTTGTTCAAGCTCGCGACGTCATTGCTGCTTTCCCCGACCCGCGTCGGGCCCGAGGTACTTTGCCGCCCGTTCGGCAACTTGCGGTTCTGTCGTCACCCCGCATTTACGACCGCGTTTTCCTACCTACGGTTCAAGCTGTTCTCAACAATGAAATGCCTTGGTGTTTAACCACTCAATAAGCCTCGGGTCGCGTGCACAAGCCCGCAGCCAGGCCAGTTCAGTATCACCGAGTGTCGCGGTCGATGTCCATGAGCCGAGCACCTCGTCCTTCGTTCGCGATGACGAGTCCTCCGTGCCCTCGCCTCAGCTGTTCATGCATACATTAGCAGCCGTGCAACGAACCCCACGTTTCTGCCTCAACGCTTCAGCGTTTGCTGCTCGTATACGCAAGCCGAAAGTCGCCTTTAGCTTGCAAAACCGCGCGCGGCGGGTCCGTGTCGAAGCAACTTGCAGAGATCTAGTCCAGCCTCGCGAACCCAAAGCAAAACCGGAGCGTCGCCTGCTTTTCCAAGATGTACGCACCGCCGAAGCTTGCTCGTGGTTACGGTGTACGCGTCCTTGCCCCGCATGATCATTACTCTTCAGTCATCCGATCCTTTTGCTAAGCCTTTACGTAGAAAGATGGTCTGTGGCCACGAAGAGCCTCTGACGCTGTGGCTGATGGATAGGCGTTGAAGACGCGAGATAAAACATAGTTTTGTACAACACCAAGAATGGCCTTACGGCTCGTGTATCATTTGGATGTGTCTAGGAGTATGGTACAAGTACGATTGACGAGAATGGTACTCATATACTGCGCGCAACCTCTGCAAGATCTTCTCTACAAGCACGATCATTCTGACTCGGACGTAGATTCAGCTGCAATGGAGTACAGGTCAGACATCGAGAGAGGTATGCGGGACTGTGAGACGTACCTGACGAATCAGACTCATCATAATCAGACTCATCATCTTGCAGCCAGACAACGTTCGGGACGATGCTCTTGATCGTCGCGGCGTGCACCCCTTCGGGCGTGTTCGGAGATGGTTCAGCTGCATTGAAAAGCACGGTGTGCAGTTTGTTGGCGGGATGAGAGGCGCGGCGTCGGAGTACGCCCGCTATGTCACCAAGAAGGGAAGTCAGATACGCGGAAGCTGCATCGGCATTCTCGAAGGGTGCGGTATTAAGCTCGATCCATAACCGTTCAAGATGCGGGAAGATAATGGTTTGGTCGGACAGCTCTGAAGCCAGCCGACTAAGAACACCGTTCATCCAGAGCGTCCCATGATCAGGATAATCGACATATATAATACGAATATTGGGAAGAACCCAACTGAGTTCATCCATAGTATGACTGGACAGAGAAATGTCGCTATACTCAGCGAAAGAAAGCGCGATGGTTCGAGCGAGGACGGTGCCCGGGTCATGTTTTTCGATACACTGGAGCGCCTTCAGATCGACATGTCCGTCGGGAATCGCTATCTTGATCCTCCAGTTGAATTGCTCCCAGTCCAAGTCGGAGTCTCCATCTAGTCCATCTAGCAGGAGATTACCGGCTGAAAGAGCGCCCTCTGCGAATCCCCAAACGAGCGAGTCTTCACTTGTGAATACTCCATCACAAGCAAGGGTGATGATTTGAGACATATCACAATAGCCTTGGTCACGATCGTCATCGTTGAAGGCGTGGGAGAGCATAAGGCGTGTATTATGCGGAAAATGCAGCGATTCAAGGAACCAGATGACAATCATGTTGTCGGTATCACTGTCGTCGCATCGTTCGCATTGGAATTCCTGCAGTTTGGGCAATTGAATACGGCTCTCGATCTCCCTGCCAAAGCAGAGATCGTCCGTATTCCACTTGCATAGGTAGAATGAGACGTGTTCAAGGAGAGGGGCGTGTTTGAGTATGTTGAAGATCTCCGAGATTAATAGACCTGAAAGCTGCGCAAAGACCAAGGAACCGAGGCATGAAAGGTGTGGCGGAAATGGAAGGAACCATTTTTTCAGGGTACTATCTTCGTGCCCGGATTCGCTATCTTCGAGCTCGGATTCGCTATCTTCGTGCCAGGATTCGAGTCTCATGGTTGCAGTAGTAGTGTCATATCCGCTTCGCGGGTCAATCCCGCGCATGCGAAAGCAGACTGCCCGCCAATGCGTGCATACATGGCTGAAAGAAAGCCATCCAAGGGACCCTCCTTCCTCGTAACAGTCGACGCCACCAGACAGTTCCCATGAGGGGCTGTCCCCGATGACGAAGTCGAGAATCATGTTGAAGATTTCGAGTGGGAGAGAGCACACCGGCGTGCATGCGTTGGCGAGCCTCCGTAGCTCGTACACGACGTTGAGGAGAGCCTCCGAGTCGGATTGTAACCGCCCAAGTACGTCGACGCGCTGCTCAAGAGACCCCCGCGAGAGCACGTCGTAACATAGTTCCTGCAACCGTTGCGCCTGGATCTGGGAGGCCCATTCGGAGGACAGCTTTGTCATTACGTCAGGACTGAACTTCTCGTATCTGTATAGAAACGCACTTCTGAAGGCCCAGTCATTAGTTTGATACAAGATCAGAGGGATAGTCTTGAGACGCGGATAAGAATGATGGACGACGCGAGCAAGCTGCAACGCCTCGTTTAGCGCTCGTGCGTCGCGTGCTGCACACGAGTCCTTCACTCCCACGACCATGCTACTGGCACCCGTACACTCTTAGACGAGAGGTTCACAGCCCGAGATGATCTATACAGTACATATCTCGCACACATATGATCCTGGCGTATCGCAAGAAGTATATCTAGAAGTAGAACACAACTGCTCTGCTGCGCGGACTCAAGAAGCGAGCTCATCCGTCCGCCAAACCACAACGGGTACAATCTCCTCGATGGCGCTAGCGTGCACAACATCCTTCGATCGCTTGGTGGGCCGTGGTACGTCGAGGTGAACGTATTGCAGCTTATTCCCATGGTGAGCGAGACGCCGCCGCAGTAGCTCGGCGATCGCGTCCAGGCGCAAGGACCCGCGCGGAAGACGGGCCGGTATGACCGACAGCTGTTGGAGCTGGGGAAAGATGATCTCGTCGTTGACGGTATCGGCGAGGCGTGGAAAGAGTCCGAGGGGCTGGTGATGCTCATAGGCGGGCGCTCTGACGTGCAGGAACTCGATGTGACGAAGGTGACGGCCAAGAGAGTCGACCTCTTGGCTACCAATCCACATCTCCTTGTCGCACAACGAAGAGAAAAGTCGGATGCGTGCGAGAACTTGCAGATTCTGGGAATCCTCTAGGGCCATGAAGACGAATGAGATCTGAGGGGTCTCGAGTTTGACTTGCTGGTTTACGACCTCGCGTGACATCGGCTCCTCGATCACGTCGAGGGTAAGCGAGAGTCGATCGACACCCAGGGAAAGAGACTGGTCAGACGACCACAGTCGCTCGACGGTGGATCTCACGAGTCGACCAAGATGTCTGCCGTTGTCGGTTGGGCTGTCGTATTGAAGATGGTGCGTTAGTTGGAGGTTCACGGTAGTGGGAGCCAGAATATGTTCGAAGAACCATTCAGATGGGTCGAAAGAGATATGTTGAAAGCTGGAGCTAGTGATTCGAAGACGTCGTAGTTGTCTGAGCGTGACCTCAAAGTTTGTTTGTGGCTTGTACATCTCCCATCCACAGTCCCTTAACTCGACGATTTCCAACGAAGGCGCATGGGCGAGGATAGCCATGATGTCGACGACTTCGACATGCTTGACGTCGGATATGCGGAGCTTCTTAAGTCCTCGCAGGATAGTTATACAAGGAACGATAGCAGCCCAAGTCTGGACTCTTCGAAGACTGTCCAGTACGACGGTACCTGAGATGAGCTTCGGGAGGGACGGCACTGCCTGATGCGTTGAAGCCGTAGCTTTGACAAGGCATATGTCACGCCAGCGATGGCAAACCTGACTGACTCTGAGATACCCGAGCTCTTTCTCTTCGATAAACCCGCCTTGGACTTGCCACACGGCGGGCTCCATTCTGGCAAGATGCGCGATGATATGGAGTAGGAGCTCAGTTGGCAGGGAGTGGATGGTTGAGGTAGCGTTTGCGAGGCGTTGCAAATCGTGAGCGACATGCAGGAGTTCCATAGAGTCGGAGAACAACTGCGACGTAAGATACGCGCGTTGTTGAGGGCTCCCTCGGGATAATGACTCGTGGCGCAACTCGCGAAGCCGATCTGCCTTGAGATGCGAAGCCCATGCAGTTGCAGACTAGTATAGATGTTACTTCCCGTCCTTGTTACCCTAAGGATGAAGCGCACCGGTGGCGAATCGCTCATCGTCGTGGTTGGAAGAGGAGGATAGGACGCGAAATCAAGTTGCGTCGAGCGCGTCGGGCCGCTCCCCGCCGCGGCGCGCGGTCACCTGGTCGACGCGTCTTGCCTCCGGCCGCCATCATGTCCACCGGCGATCCCTGGTCCTTCTCTCTTCGCAATTCACTCTCTTGGGACGACGAATCCCCACAAGGCTCTCCAACTCCGCTCAACCCATCTTCGTCGCAAAAGTCCGAGGACGACGCGCGAATACCTCCGCCCAACCCGTTCTCCATCGCCAAGGTCAACGCCGCCATTCGTGATGCCAATCAGCCCACACTCCCTCCGCAGTCATCCAGAACCAACAAACCCAACATTCTACCGCAAAAAGGGGTACTAGCGCTTGTTCGTAAGCAAGCCGACGTTCAGGATGCAAAGCGCGCACGTGGATTCCGACCATCGGGAAATCCTACACGCAAGGCGTCAACCACCAAGGAAAACGCACCCGAGGGTAGAAACGTTGGAAAGGGACTTGCAAAGGACGCATCTACGATTTTAGCTGCCAACGCAGCTCCCGTAAATGCGCATACAACCAAGTTCTCGCCGAAATCCATAGCACCCCACTCTCGCTCTCTTCTCAATCCAACGGCTGCCTTGACTTCACCACCTTCTGCCCTCAACATCGAGTCTCCCCATCGGTCTCTAGAACATAGCTCATCGGGCTTCAACACCACGATTTCGACCACTCGTTCACGTATTGATGCCATCTTCTCGCCTCGTCGGACAGGATTACCTTTCTCACAATCGTCCCGGGAAACCGTCACGGCCAGGGCAACTGGTGCACAGAAGCCTGCTGTTTCTCTTGCGCATCCTACCTCTTCTACTCCTGGATCCCAATATATAAAACCGACGACGTCGGGCGGATCCTCTCTGCCTAGTTCGGCGAACTCTGACGGCCCATCGAGGACTCTTGCTCCTCATCCGGTGCGGCCCGGCCGCTTCTCCTCGCCTCTCATGTCACGTCAACACGGCGCACCTACCGCTCCCGCTTCATCTATTCCAGTCGCTGGTGTGAACACGGGGTCAGACAAATTTAGACATGAAGTCTCTCATTCCGTATCTCGTGACGACTACTCGGATCGCCGTGCAGACCAAACGTCGGGTGCTCATCTGGTCTCGAAAGGTCGTTGCCTAGTTGCCTCTTCTCCCGTTGGTGTGAATACAGCAGTTCCTGGGACCAGTGTTGGCTCCAATTCCGGTTATGCACGCGACTCTGCCTCTTTTGATCTAGGAAAGGCGCGCGCTCAAACCCTTTCTCCGCGACAGCGCCCTGGGAACACCGCACCTCCCCCGCGCAAGCGACTCAGACCCTGTATGCCCCTTCACCAGCGCACGCTGACGCCGCTCTCTAACGTGGTCTATCCTCACAGCCCCACACGGTCACGAAGATGCATCAGGACATGCGGCATCGTACTCTGAAGAGGACTTTCATGCTCATCTGGACTCTGATCGCGCACTTACGCGATCTGACCTCGCATACACCAACGCCCACGATGCAAGAGAGCTCGATGGCTCATACTCGGACCACGACACCCTGCCAGGGCACTCCTTCGCCGTTGACCCAAGGAATGCGTATGACTCTAGGAGCGCTATGGACACTATTCAGGACGCCGAACTTTCCGCGGAGGCTACTCAAGTAGATCCCGGACTGCAGGCGCTCGACGATCCGATGGGGTATGATCTTCATGAGGCCCCATCCTCCACAACATTGTACTCCCAGCTTCACGAAGATGAGCCCGGATACTCTTATGCGCCGAGTCACGATCTAGGCGATGATATGCACGACTTCTCGTCAGATCTCAGTATGAGCAGTCTGCAAGTCTTGCCGCCCAGTGTCGACGCTCTCGGTCCTGTTCAGTTCTTCAGTTACGGGCCCGCTCGCGATGAGGGTCATGCCGAATGGTTACCACCGTCGCGCGACTACCCAGTCGAAGACAGGGTGGTATACGACGAAGACGATCGTGAGCCAGCGCCCGGGAGTGCTCGCGCTTACCGCGCAACTGGGCAGCGGCGCCTCTCCTCGCCCCTTCCGACACTCCATTCTTCGACTAAGCGCGGACGCTGTACGTATTCAGCCGATGCGCTGCGCATACATCTAACCTTCCTTGTAGCTCCGTCTATGTCGCTATCACCATCACCCCCGCCGAAGAGACGCGCGCCTGCTTCCAAACCCCATCCACAAGCGCAGAACCTGTCCGCATACGCGCATCCAGCCTTTGCGACCGATCCTGACGCAGGCTGGTCGACGCTACCTCCGCGGGCTAGTGCCAAGTCGACGTCGAAACTGAAGTCGAAGGGCGGCAAGTTCACAATCCCTCTCGGGCGCCTGCTCGGTGGCGGGTCCGCGAACGCGGAGAAGGTGCGGGCGAAGGAGGTCGAGGCGTGGAAGAGGGACAAGGAGGACGTGCAAAGTCGGGAAAGGGGAAGGAATGTGGAGAGAGATGTGGCGAGTGCTCGGAGAGTGACGGTGTACCGTCCCCCACCGCGCAAGTAGACTGCGTCGTCTGGAAATATGTCTCTGGTATGCTTTGAACGTTGGACGTTGCGATTCTTGGACGCTTTGTGCTCTGCTTTCTGTATCTTGTACGCTCGTGCCGTGCCGTTCGTTGACCATATTGTGTATTTGTACTCCTCAGTGTACTCCTCAGTCTTGTACGCTCTGCACACTCACAGTTATCTCATTCGTCCGTGGGTCCCAGACCCTGACATGACAAAGCGTCTGACTGAAGCTTAGGCTGCATGGATGACATGGCAAGAAGAGCAGAGTTCTGTTACGCAGCGACAGAACCTGTCCCTATCGTTGATAAATCCGGTATTCCGTACTGTCAACATCTCCTCACAGGCGCTGGTGCGGAATTGGACCATAAAAAGTACAGGATACCCTCCTGCGAACGATCAGAGCTCAGCATCACTCTCTATACACTGATCTTGGAGTATCAACGTCAAAATGTAACCTCTTCGATGGGTGAATGCGTATGGTGCAGGGTCGCGGTTGTTCAGGACACGGCGACGCGCGCTCCGCGGCACGCGCACAACCCGCGCATCATCTAGTCTCGTTTCCATACGTTTAAGAGCAGGCTACAGGCACTACCAGCTGCTAGGGCGCGGCTGTTCGGAATGGCCCGACGGATCGCGTGGGCGGCTGTTGCTCATTGGGTGATGGGAACTCGCTCGCGTGCGCGTTGAAGATCGGGGAAAGATCTGAAAGGAGGTTGTTGCGTGCCTGTAGAGCCTGCTCTTAAACGTCTGGGGCAGTTCGATAGGCGGCACCCACGTCGGTGACATCGGGGGATCGGTCCGCTCTCCGGTGTGACCATCCCCTACCTTGTCTCCGCGATGAGCAGCGCTCGCGACTACTCAGAGCTTGCAGATGTCGGCGCGTAGCGCCGGCGAATATGCGACGGCGAGGGCCGAGCGGAGCGAGGTCCTCGCCGTCGCACGAAGATAGACATGCGGCGCGGCGCGGCGCGAAGCGCCGCGACGCCGCCGCTGTGGACCGGCTTCTCGTTCAACTAGCATTGGCTGTCTTTGCAACCTATGTATGGATTGTATACGTGAGTGTGCACAGTGAGCGAAGATGAATATGCGTCGCGGCGCGGCCCGAAGGGCCGCGACGCGACTTGGTTGGCTGGTCGTCTTTGTGCTTGTGCTCTGCTGGATAATTAGACCGGTAAGATACGTTGGCGCCCATGTACCAAGGTATCTGAGGCATAATTTAAGGTGTGACTCGTGCCGATAGGTATAGAGGCGAATATCCCCTGCAAGCTTTGCGTCGCGGCCCTTCGGGCCGCGCCGCGCCGCATATTCATCTTCGCGGTGGTACATAACAACTACAGTACTGTGCAGCAACACGGCACTCAGGGGAGGTCCCTCGCTGTATTATTACCAGTGTGTCTTCGTCGTAGCGTCGCGACGCGTATTCATCTACGTGCTGGCTACCTCAAATATCCACAACCTTCATACAGAGACTTCAGCACCTCAGATACAGCAAGTAATCCCTCAGCGGTGCGTCGCGGCCCTTCGGGCCGCGCCGCGCCGCATGTTCATCTTCGTGCGCCGCCGAGGTCCTCGCTCCGCTCGGCCCTCGGCGTCGCACCGCTCTCGACGAGGCGGCGGGGACGGTGTCACAGCGCGTCACCTTGTCACCGACGTGGGGTCCGCCGGTCGAAATGCCCCAGACGTTACACAGCTCGTCTGCGCCCTGTCTTCTCCGGTCTTTCTCCGTTTTCTTCCGGTGAGATCTCTCGCGTGGCGTTGCCGTGGGTCCGGTGATCGCAGGCGAGCTGTGTAACGTCTGGTTTCGAGACTAGCGCATCATCCCGCTCGCGTCGCCGGTTGGCTCTCGCCATCTCGCTGCTTCCACGCCTTCCGAACTTCCGCGCCTTTTCGCCACCTGAAACTATCGCGCAGTACACAGGACCCTCAGACAATGTTACTATTGGTGGACCTTGTAAGACCGCGATCAAAGCGATGCGTGCAATGTATTTCCGGAGACAACTACAGGGCTGTGCACGATACATTGCTGTAGATCACCACATGCGGCAAACCGTCCGGGCTAGTGACGCGTGTTCATATGATGCACGATCTCCTTGAGGAAACATACGTCTTATCCGCCGTACGACTGTACCCGTACGACGCGGCGCAGCCTGCGAGGTTTGTGAGGGAGAGAACACGGGCCGTAGGTGGCCGTATCTGTACTGCGAGGAATACCGCGCTCACGATCTGTCTGTCAGCGTGAATCTGTTCCGACCAAAGAGGAACTTTCGATCATGTCTGAATAGCACGCGCGCGGGCCCATCTGCGACCGAATGATGCATCGCTGCAGGGCGGTGATGATGGGAGCCTATCCGCTGATGCGCTGGCACACGGCTGAGCCTATATAGACCCCTCCTCCTCCTCTCCCAAATCCTCATCATTTTCGGTCTCCTCTGAGTTCCGGCGTCTGTGTCTTTCTTTCTTCTCTTCTTTTTATCTCTATTTTTCTTCTTCTACCAACCCTTTTACTTCTTTTCACGACACAATGTTCTCTATTGCTGCCTTCGCTTCTCTCCTTGCCCTTGCCGGCTCTTCGCTCGCTCAGGAGGGCGCCGCTCCTCCCGCTTCGGTCGCCCAGCTTGTTGCTCAGCTCCGCGAGGCACCCACCGAGGTTGACCGCTTTGCTCTCATCGAGGATGATCAGTTCCTCTTCGACTTCGTCAACCCCAACACCACGGTTGGTGTCACGAACGGCGCCGGTGGCCACACTGTCGCCGCGACGTCGGAGAACTTCCCCGCCGTTGTCGGTAACGGTGTCTCCATGAGTATGTCCTGTTCTCTGGTTGCGATACTTCCATGTCCTGACATGAATCTGCAGCTATCGGTTTCCTCGGTCCCTGCGGCATGAACTCGCCCCACACCCACCCTCGTGCTACCGAGATCAACTTCTCGATCAACACCACGCTTCGCGGCGGTGTGTTGGTCGAGAACGGTGCGCGCTTCGCCGAGATCGACATCCGCCCTGGCACCGCGACCGTCTTCCCGCAGGGTGCCATCCACTTCGAGATGAACCCCAGCTGTGAGGATGCTATGTTCGTCGCCGGTACGTTTTCAAGCTCTGTTCCAAACTCAGACCGATACTTATAAAACCCCTTCAGGCTTCAACGGCGAGGACCCTGGTGTCCAGCAGGTTGCTCAGCGCTTCTTCGGTCTTCCCCCGGACATCGTCGGTGCCGCTCTCGGTGGCCTCGGTGTTCAGGAGGTTGCCGACCTCGAGGCGTACATTCCCGACAACGTCATCCTCGGTGTCGATGAGTGCCTGCAGCGCTGCGGCATCACCCGTACCCCCCAGGGTAACGCCCAGCGCCAGCCGCGCGTGTCCGCCAACGCGTTCCCTTCGTCTGTGGTTCCGTCGAACGTCTACAGCCTTGCGGGTGTTGCCTCTGCCACCTCGGCCCCCGCATCCGCTTCGGAGACTTCGTCGTCCGCTGCTGCCTCTTCGACCCCGGAGGGCATCAGCAGCGGACCTCGCCGCCGCACCGTCGTTGAGCAGCGTGCTCCTGAATTCACTCAGATCTCGCTCCGGTAATTGGTTTGGTTCGTAGGAGGGCTTGCATTCATTGTGTTTTGATACGATTTGCTACGACACCGTTCTGGATTGCTGGATTTTACTTTACTCAGAGGAATACTACTTTCAACGCCATAACCTGTGTGATGCCCCAACGCTTGAGCCGAGTATTTACAAGTGTTCGAAAGTTCGAGCTCTTGTCCATTGACGCGAGCGGCCGTGGTACAACGCTGGGCTCATCTTGAAGAGCTGTGGGTGCATTGGTCACACGCACAATCAACGAGCATATTGCCCGCTGACAACATACTAAACGGAAGACAGACATGTGCTCATGCTAAATCTGCGTTGACTAGTGTTTAACGGGGCTATCGGTCATACATACCATCGTTGTCGAGCCAAGCGTCAAGGCGCTCGGCAGCTTGCATGCAATTGGGTCAGTATTCCGACCATAACAACACAAAGCAGTCGCGCTTTCGACATGTCTCCAGGTCGCACGCGTGGGTATCTGCAGGCAACTTCTCGTGCGCTGAACAGGAGCGTGATCGGCCCTTCGCAGACTCGTCTTCACCATAGGCGCGCGAACCATAGGACGTTGAGTTCCGAGTCGTCGATGTCACTGATTGAATGAATGCAACAGGAAACACCAAACCACTGAGCGCATCCGCTCGAGTATACGACACTATACTATATAGGCTTGCTCGTCTTATATCAGTACAGCTCGCCAATTGAGGTTCATCCTCAACCTGATCACTCGCTGAGAATCTTCGCAGTAAATCACGATATATTATAACCATAACCCAAACCCGTACAAAACCCAAGAGATAGGAACCATGACCGACTCTATATACCAGTAAGACCCGAAAGACCGAGAACCCTAGCATTGGCCCACGCTTGACGAGAGGAAATAGAGACCCTGGAGTGTGTACTGAGCATTTACGAGGGGGGACTGAGGAAGAGCCTTCGTTAGTGAGAGTGGAGTGAAGGGTATGACATAGAACGTACACAGGGGCAACCGAGGTGACGGGGCCGGGGTCGGTGCGGAGCGTCGGGAAGGGAGTAGCCTGGCATGCCTGCTGGACGTCGCGCTTGGAGAAGCCAGCGGGGAATGTCGCGGCCTTGGTGAACTTCTTCGGGACGGGGATGACATCCGAGCAGTCAATGAGGTCGCGCTGCAGAGATCATCAGCATCACGCTAAGGAGATGATACTATGAAGACAGTCGTACCGGGTTCGAACCAAGAACGGTGAGCTTAGCCATAGCAGCCGCGAACGAGGACATCATGTGCTGTTGGTTGTTGACGTTCGCTTGCCAGAGGCAGGCAGTGCGCGGGTCACGCGCAAGCTCGCCGTCGGACTGGAGACGAATCTCGCCGTGCAGAGGGGACAGGACCTCGCCGGGGTTCGAGCCGTTACCAGGGAACAGCGTGCCTTTGAGCTGAGTCTCGACGAAGAACTGCGTGTCGAAGGTGAACGGCGTCGAGTCGAAAGGAGTGCCGGGGATGGTAGGGTCAATCTGGGGTGTTCTCGACATGAGACCGGCATTCTCAGACGGAGATAGTATGAGCTGAACGAACCTCGTCGGCTGCAGCGACGGTGTGGGATGCGAGGAGCGCAACGACCTCAGCGGGAGTGAAGCCTCCGGCATCCTCGAAGCGGGCCAGGATCTTGTCGACCGAATCGAATGGCTCCGGGACAGTCAAGTCCGCAGCGGGGTGCGTAGCGTCCTTGCGACCGAGCAGGAACTGAAGGCGAGGAGCACCAGGACAGTTGGAAACACCGACCGCGCCGGCAAACTGGATGAAGTCGGCGGTGGAGATCGTCTTGTGCTTTGCGATGAAGGGCTTCTGCTCGCCCACGATCTCGTCCGTACCGATATTCGCGTGGAAGTTAGTCTCAATGGTGTCAAAGATAACGAAGGATCCGTCCGCGCCACCACTGTAGAAGTGAAGGGTGAGTCTTGAGGGAGGAGGGGAGGGTAAAGAAACGAGCTTACCCGACGGACGCGTTGGCCCGGGAGATGCCGATCGCGTCGTGGAATGTAAGACGGAGAGACTCGTGTACCTCTTCACCGCACTCGCCACCGTCAAAGAGGTTGGTCTGGATGTCGTCGAGGATGGGGAAGAGCACGCAGCACGCCGCGTGAGCGGTAACGTTGCCGTCGGCGCAGGTAACGCGCTTGGTGAGGGCCGCTACATGAAACATGAGACTGAATGCATGTTGCTCGTACATATAAAGTACTTACCGCTCGCAACGGTGGCGAGGGTAGCGATGGCTGCAAGCTTGGTGAAGGACATGTCGAAGATGCGGAAGGTCGAGGAGGTAAGACCGAGGAGAGGAAGGCGACAGAAGACCGTTGAAGCCTGGCATTCCTCGTCTTGCCTCTGGCACGTTTTATACACCAGCAGCCAGCGCCACAGGCCTCAGCTCAACAGCACGTCTTCACGCACAAAGGAGGCGGTGCCTCGAAATGTCTACGCCAAGCCGAGAGGTAGGATGCGACGAGCCAATAGGCGAGACGAGGTTTCCCTTCGGTGTGCGAGAAACCGATGTATACGCTGTCCCAGTCTGGCGTAAGACCATTCCGTTGTTGCGGGTCGAGGCGATGGACTCGAGCACTGCCGGCGTGTACGCATGCAGGGCACGTACAAGGATCGATGTCCGTCGCGCGTCTGTGAGAACATGAATAAGCGCATCGCACATCAGTGAGAGCGAATATTGTCGAAACTCGGCTCTTGACAGATGGACCCGACCGAGAACGCCGATCGAGAGTACGAATACTGTTGTCGAAGAGTTCGCCGCGCAGAATGTGCAAGGAAGGCATAGTTCGCGACGACGGGGCAAACAGACGACTCTCCAAGCCGACAACCACGGAAGACAAGGAGAGACGAAGGCCGCTTGTCCTACGGGCAAAAGATAGCCGGCATCCGAGCGGAGGATCCAAGCGAGCGGTATAGTTGATAGAGGTGTCAGAGAGAAGCGTCGGAGCTGCCCATCTACATTCTTCCCAGCAGGTTCAGCGTACGATGCGAGTCGGATCCTGCTAGCATCAGCACCAATAGTACTCTCCTATGGGTAGATGCAATAGCAAACAGAGCAACTGTACATGGACACCTCATGTCTATGAATAGAATTTGAATATGGTGGATGGGACACATCAACTGAAATGAGCGCTCGAGCAGTGTGGCGCAGCACTCGGGAGCCGTAGTCAGGGATGCCGGTGTCGACAGTACATCATCTGTCAAGAGAAGACATGAGAGCTACCAAATGCCCAACGAGAGGGAAGGGCAAGTTCGCAAGCAAGTACCGGCGTACCATCCCCTTGGTACTTATAGGTGAGAATAAACGCGTGTCCACCTCAAGGCGCGCTCGATGACAAAATGACGACGGTGGGACCAAATTCGCGCATTTGTTGGTGTCCACAGGTGTGCTGGTCATCGCATATCGATGATAGCCATTCAGTTCGATAACAGCACGATCTCATATGTGTGAGCGGTGGCGTACGAAGTGGCTCAAAGGCGGTTCGAAGTCCGTTGACGGGAGGATCCGAGTCGTCTATGAGCGCCGCTCACAGGCAAGCCAGCATGCTACATCGTGAGCCTGTCGAAGCCTTCCGCCCATCCAGGGAAACTCGGATGCGAGCAGTTGATATACACAGACTTCGTATAGGTCTTAGAGGGGCTATAACGCGCTGGCGGTGGGATCGAAGCAGCTTGTATTCGGGGTTCCACATGCTTCTTAGGCTAGACGGCGTCCATCGCCAGGCACAATGTATCACATCCTTATTCGAGATACAAGTAAGCTGTAGCGTGGGTATAGGTCTGAGGGAGCTCTTATGTAGGCGTTAGCGGGGCGCTACCCCGACGAGAGTGAGACGAAGAGCCGAAGTACGCGAGAGAATCATGGCATAGGCCGCTTTGCTTAGAGTATGCCATGGGCAGTATCGTTTGCATTGGTGGATAAGAATCAAGATGCACCGGCAAGTGATCGTGGCAGGACAGAAGCTCATCGGCTTCGTTTTGTTTTCAACAACCAGCCACGTGGTTTCCCGGGCAAACCCGGAGTGCTGCCTGCACGACGGCAATGGCGACCATGAGGCATAGACAAGGCCTGGAGGCTGTCTCAGCAATCAACTGTACTACTCTCGCTCGGACGATAACGCTCTACCGATCTAACTAGTTGTTTGAGATAAGATTCGCGCCATAGGTATGAGAAGCCAGATGCATATGTTTGCGGGTTCACACTGGGTATTCTGCGAGCTTCTGCACGCACCAGCTCTACCATACAGTCAGCAATACCCAGTAGAAGTCGCTGTACTTCTCAAGTTGCTGCTTGGCCGCGACGCGCGAAACCTTCGCAGACCTTCGCCTTCGCGAGTCTCGTCCTCCATACAGACTCCACTTTCACCTTCTTCAAGTCCAATGATCCCCATTCGCTCCGAGTATATTTCACATGCGCAATACGAGCACGGGCGTAGCATTCTCAGTACGCGCGCTGGTGGTGGTAGCGTCCGACGTGCCATCGCCCGACTCTGATTCATGATCATGACTGCACATCGGATATCGGTCCGGGCGTCCGCAAGCCGCTCATACAGCTCCCACTACCAGACCTCCCGAGGCGAGCGTACGGCCCATGGGTGGAGTCATGAGGGGATACGCTACGGTATTATAGTCTGCGCTGGGGATGGTGTCTACCAGTGCCCCAATCAAAAACTACGGAAACAGTAGTACTCATAAGTACAGCGACTATCATCCGATGAGTTCAGCATACAGGGCATCGGTATAGAATTTCCTCTTCAGTCATGAGCTCGCTTCACGATTCGACAGTCCTGCGCCGGTGTGGTGGGGGTTGCAGGCCGAGTCTAAGGCTTCCGAGGTGGCGGTACAAGTCAGTATGTCGGAGAACAGCGTTGACGATCTAAACAACGCATGAGCGAATCAAATAGCACGTGGCGAAACGAAACTCGCACGCCTGTACACCCCTATTCAGGTAGCCCGTACTTATCAGCCTCTGCTAGAACCCCACATCGTTCCCGTTCGCGAGTTCAGTCGCAACAGAGCGCTGTATGTTACATGTAGCACCCACTCGCACGCACATCGAGAGCGATGGGCGTCGCAATCCACCGCGAACGATAGACGTGAACGGGCGATCAAGACGCAGGCCCAGGGATAGGTTCTGTATGCCGAAGTCCGCCGCACGATCTCCTCGGGAAGGCACTACTTTTCACGGCAGAGTTAGAGATCCAAGACAGAGTACGGAGGTGCACCGTCCGTCATAAGTCTTCGTTCTTCGTTGGGGCCTTGCTGACGGGGGTAAGCTCAGTTCATCGTATATCTGAGAGTACGGGCAGGTTCATGATGACTCTCATGCGGCCACAAGGAACTCGATGTGCACTATGCGCAACCTGTGCATCATGTACGCGGCAAGCGAAACCTCGTATTATGATATCTGAGCGTTTGGTTGTGCTCGCAGGCGACAGGAGGCATCAACGGCGGCATAGGCCAGGTGTACACGGCGTAGGACATCGTAAGACCGCATGTACCGGCGACGTGCCACAAAGAGGCAACCGACGCTCAGAAAGGGTATGCGCGCTTCGCCATCGGGTCACTGTGCAGCGCGCGCTTCAAGCCCCCAAATCGTGGCATGCAATGAGCTGGCCCCTGACACAATATCGCGTGAACATGGGAAGCCTTATACATATCACTCATGCAAGTTCTCAAAAGTACAACTGCGCAGAGCAACGGGATTGTGGAATGGCTATGTGGATTGGAAGATGGTGGAAGGAGACAAGGACGGGCGTCCCACGTGTCGCCCGGCGCGTCTCATCGGTGCGCGCGCAGCTGACGCTCAACCACCACCGCGTCGCGCGCACCGGCTCTCCTCGTCCTCCTCCCCGTCCCTCTCTACCTTACTCTACTTCTTCACTATTACACGATGGACGTCTGCGCAGATAAAGCGCTGGAAACGACGGTGCTCCAAACGCTGCACGCGCACGGCTTCTCGCGGGCTTCGTCCTCCGCACACCTAACACTGACCGACCTCCTGGCCCGATACCTCCACCTCCTCGCCTCCACAGCATCAAGACACGCGGAACATGCCGGCCGGACGGTACCGGGAGCGAAAGACGCGCTCGCTGCTTTGGACGAGCTGGGCGGCGGGTTGGAGGAACTGGCGGAGTTTGCGAGGGGAGAGGGGAGGGAGATGGCGCGCTACGTGACCGGCAGGAGCCAGAAGCGGGTCGAGGATCTGCGGGAGATGAACGCCGTGCTCGCGCGAGGCGTCGTGCGGCCCGAGGAGCCCGTGCCGCTGGTGTGGGCGCCGTTGCCGGACGGATATGTGGAGGACGAGGAAGAGGACGAGGAAGAAGATGCCGAGGTGCCGATGGACGTCGACGTGCAGCCCTTTGCGGTGTTCACCGGAAATGGGAACGGGAAGGACAAAGCGAGGGAAGAGCCGACGTCGCTCCCGACCCCGCCCTCGCCCTCCCAACGACGCACACCATCACCCCCACCACTACCGCTCTCGCCCGTCTCGAACCCCGCCTCGCCCCGCCCGTCAAAGCGCCAACGACTGCACGCGCACGTGCCGTCGCATCTCCCGCCTTTTCCCTCGTCAGACGATATCCCGCCATTATCGCTCTCCTCTGAACCGCTCCCCGATCTGCACACACAGCACAGGAGAGACAGGGACAGAGATAGAGAAGAACGTTCGCGCAGAGAACGAAGTCAGACGCCGCCGCCACCGCGACATGCGAGTGCGGCTCCAGCAGATTATACCGCGCCTGTGCCATACGCCGAATCAACACTGGGTGGTCTACCAGAATACCACCTCCCAGGCCCGCCACCCTTGCCACTACTATCATCTTCAACCTCTTCCTCAGCCATTGCGGCTATACCGGCGATACAGCCGAGTCTACTGGCGGCATATCACCATGTCCTCACCCACCCCGCACCCGCAGAACCGTTGCCAGCGCCCAGCCCAGCAGCCCGACATCGCGTCGCAATGAAGCTCGTCGAGATAGCCTCAAAAGGCCACAGATGGGACGCGCCCGCAACGCTCTTCGCCTCGCCCCAGCCCAACTTCCCCATGGTATCCGCCCCCGCCCCTTCTTACCCCGTTCCTATGGAGGAGCTTGATAAAGCCGGGAAGGTCAAGACGGAAGATGGAGGGGAGGACGGGAAGGGGAAGAAGGAGAATGGGAAGGAGAAGGCCAAGTTGCCGCATGGGCGGCCGAGGGATGTGGGCGGGCCGCCGTTGGGCGTCGTTGGGCTTGTGGGGAGGCAGGAGAGCCGGGTGCCGGAGCTGGCGAGGGAAGCGCTCAGCGTACGTCTTTTCTCATACCACATTTATCTTTTCCATTCTCGAATATCTCTACACTTTCTTTTCTTTTTTTCTCTGATTTTGTTGTCTACATCTGCCTCAACGCGAGCGTAACTGACTATCTGTGCGGTGTGCAGGACACAGTCAAGATGCGCACAATGTGGCTCGCGCACCCCGGGCCCCTCAAACGCGCCTCGGACGGCCAAGAACTAACCTACGGCCCCGGCATACCAGCCATGTGGAACGCCCCGCCCTTACCGCCACCCACAAAGGTTCGTCTTTTCTCCCCGTCCTTACTGCCCACCCCACCCTTCCCCACTTCTCACACCCTTCTCATCACTCCGTCAATTAACGAGATGCTGATGCGATACACGCGAACAGACAGACCCCGCCTCGACCCTGCGCGGCACCGACAAAGAAAAGCGCGCGGAGCGCGAACGCGCGAACCGGGCGCTCGCGGACGCGAGGGTGTTCGCGACGTGGGAGTACGAGGTCAAGAGCCCGCGCGAGGCGGTCAACCTGGCGAGGAAGGGCAAGGGCGCGACTGTTGGCGGGAGGGCGAAGGTGAATGGGAACGGGAATGGGAGTGGGGGGATTATCGCGAGTGGGAGTGGTGGGTTTGGTGGAGGAGGTGGGTTTGGAGGAGGGTTTGGAGGGGGAGGGGTGAACGGTGTGAACGGCGCGGTGAACGGGTTCGCGAGCGGGAGCGGGGCGGGGTAGAGCCCTCTAACCGAACAATATTCACTATTGCTTCTACTTCTACTGAATCGTCTTCGCTGCCTGCTGCTGTTCTACCTCCTCTTGTGCACTCCGAGTCCTCTGTTTACCTGCCCCGATCCATCCTGTCTCGTCTGTCCGTGTTTTACATACTTGCTGATGAATGGTCTATTTGTCTCTTTGTATACCGTAGGGTGCGAGATGTGAGGTAGTTGGAGAGCCAGAGGAGATACTCGCCCGTCTTGTGGCGAGCGCGAGGGCCTGCCGTTGAATAAATGACGGGCAGAGCGGTTTCGAGCCGACGGCAATTGTTGGCGTTCGGGCCGAGTGCCGATGTCGACGAGAGGCGCGCGCGGAGCGGGCGGGCATCCTGGGAGCTACCACGACCAATGCTAAACCGAGACCGACAAACATGTTCGTTCGACGACACTTGATTGAATCCATCGATGAGCCAGACGATCCATCGAGCGTGAGCTGCGCGCGCGCGAGCCTCAGGACCAAGCGATGCGCGGGAGGCTCGGATGGCCGACCCCTTCCCCTTGCACCATCCCTCACGACGTGCATGTAGAGTTGTTCAACAATCCGCTGTTCGGTTCAACTATACTGCTTCAGATGCGGTTCGCTGAATACAACACTATAAACACGCAACGGCCGCAAACATACATACATACATCAAGGGGAAGGCAGCATAGTAGACGTGAACGAGAACTCTAAACGGTGTTCTGTCCGTGGCCTCGACCTCCCGTCTGTTGTCATCTCCTCTATCATCTCTGCCGCTCGCCTACCCGTCCGAGTCTCGCTCCGATGCTCTGGAAGATGACCGGCTGAGTCTACCAGGGCTCGACGCTCTGGAAGACGTGCGCGTGAGCGACCACGTCTCGGGATCGCTGTGCGTGCTCGAAGAATGAATACTGACTTCTTCCCATGCAAGTGCCGGTCCTGTTTCCACCTGTGCCTCGATAGGAACATGAGAGCGTGCAATTACTGCCTGTATTCTCTCGTCAAGACTGCCGCCGCGATCATCTCTTGGATGGTCCGTCGCATTGTCCCTGGCGTAATGCCTCTCAAGTTCAACCGCGACTAGCATTGAGTCAAGAATGTCACAAAAAACAGCAGACTGCGAAGCCGTGTCTGACTCGGGAGGGTCCGGATAAGTGTTCTTCAAGGCTTCAAGCTCTATCCGTACGTCTCTGAGCTTCCAGGAGTGATTTGCTCGATCAAAGCAGAGCAGTGCTCTGCGCAGGCAGGCTTCCGCACGTCCGAATTCGCTGTGAGACTTATATAGCAACCCCAGATGCAAATAGGCATGTCCCTCGCCAATGCTATAGGAAATCTTTGAAGAGACCTGCAGCGCGTTTGTGAAAGCAGTTGCGGCATCGTGTTCCTTTCGCTGGGAAAGGTATACTTGTCCGAGCCTGTTCAGTGTCTTTGCTTCGCCATGTTGATCGCGCGTTGCGAGGTTGAGGCTGAGAGACTGTTTAAGGGCATGCTCTGCATCTTCAAGGCGTCCGACTAGATGGTAAAGTGTTCCCTGAGCCTGCAGGCTGTGTGCCTCGCCGGCGCGATCCTTCAGATCAAGAAAAAGTTCAAGAGAAAGCTCCAACATGCGTCCTGCTTCCTCAAAACTGCCATCCGCAGTAAGAAGACTGCCCAAAGTTCGTAAAGCGATGGCCTCGCCGCGTGCATCGCCGATGTAGCGGTACCGCTCAAGGGCGGTGCTAAGTGCTTGTTTGGCTTCCGGCAGCTGGTGCTGGCGTAAGTACAATTCACCGATGCTCTGCTCGATATTGGCCATACCGAGAACGTCGTTGTTCTCGCGACGCATGGACAAAGCCGCATGAAACACATCCTGGGCTTTGTCGCTGCGTCCAGACTGAGCGTACAGGCGACCGAGTCTTTCACGAGCACTGGCCATGCCCATCATGCTCTTTATCTCTGAGTATAGAGAGAGTGCACCCTCCGCGTAACGCTCGGCATCCGTCGATGAGCCCTGACGCTGATACACATCGCTCATGGCGATCAAGCAATCTGCCTGCCCATCCAGATGTTTGAGTTTACGGTACTGGTCGAGAGATAGTTCAAAGGCATCCAATGCGGCGTCCGTCATGAAGGTGTCGTATAACGATAGGCCATACGCCACCCGAAGAGCAGCTGCAATGGCAGGATCCTCTTTGTATGCGGCTGAGTGAGCACGATCGATCGCTTGCTTAAGCAAGGCCGTATCGTAATAGCCCACCGTACGAGCAAGATGAACAAAGTGGTAAACGACTTCCAGGACATCATGATCAAGCATATAATTGAGACGTATTCGCAGAACTTCGGATATGTTCCCCAGTTCGGGTTGAACATGCTGAATCACATATTCCTTCTCTCTCTTGTAATTCGTTGATTCATACTCGAGTAGTCCGTGATAAACACCATACAAGCGTGCCAACGAAGTGTTCGAGAGAGGCATATGTTTCCGTACACAATGACGTACAGGAGACAAGACCTTTAGATATCCATCACTAGACAATGTCGCTAGTGAAAGCTGTTTGAGAAGCGTGATGGAAGCAAGAATGTCGGGTAGATCGTCTGAAAAAGCTTCCACGATACCCTGAACGCGATCATTGGGTAAGCCTTGAGGAAGTGTGCAAAGAATACTGAAGAACTCTAGCGCGCCAGAGCCAGGCTCTCGTAAGCGAGGATTGCTCAGGGACGTGCTTACAGAGACGTGAACGCTTGACAGGCGATCTCCCGATCCGTGCATGTGCAAGAGACCGATCTTCTCCCATTGCCAGCGTTGCAAAAGCCTCTGAGAGGTTTCGCTCACTGCGTGATGTGCGAGTAAACCAATAGCAAGGGGTAGATAGTCCACATCGTGCATTAGCTCCAACGCATAATCATCGTGGAAGCCGCAGATTTCATCCCATGTCGCGATCGCTGCCTCGAGAGGCAGAGGCTGGATCGGCGGAAGGAAAGGTTGCGTCCAAGAGATGCGAGAGGGACGCTCAGTGCCCCGCTTAGTGATGAGTAACACCAGATTTCGTAATGCCGTTATCCTGCGCAGAAGCGATTCTGTGGCCTGCAAGTCGGCATCCCAAGGCGTTTCCATGTTGTCTAGGCATAGAACTGCACCGGGCATAGACTCCAAGTAGAATATGAGGCGATCCTCTGGAGAAACGGTGCCATTGCCATCCTGCTCTACATGGAATTCTCTCAAGAGCCGCTGCACGATTCCATCTGCCGAGTGAATAGCTTCGCATGAGACGAAATAACGTTGGTCTCCGTATCGGTCTTTGATGAAAGGGGAATGTAGAACAGCCAATGAGACTGTGGTCTTTCCGATGCCACCAGGACCCAGAATAGCCACTCGAGCGGGCTCGTGGTGCAGAATGATGTCCAAAACATGTTTGATCTCGCCCTCGCGTCCATGACATATCTCGGGAGCGGGAGGCAAAGAGGACAGAGTAAACGTTGTGGGATGCGCGACGTGCGCTTGGCGGGAGTTGTGCGTCAGAGGAGGTGGTGGACCCTGAGTTCATACACTTTGTCGTAAGAACTTCATAGAATAAGTTTCATGGTGAGTACGTACTGATTTCTGCCGCAACTCGTCTAGGATCGGAGCCATCGCGTGAATCATCCGAGACTGGTCAATCTGCAGCTTTATCTGTGAGGCGCACAGTCAGTTTGGGAGAGACTGGACGTTGACGGAAGGACTGTACGTTGAACAGCGTGAGAGCACGGGACAAGTCTTCGCGGCATTTGTTTACTCGCTTCACCAGTTCGCCACGGTTCACGATCTTCCCCAAACGGAACTTGAACTTCTCGTATCGCCCTCCTTGTCGGGAAGCCATGCATGCGTCCAGAGTCTCTAAAGTCATCAAGATACACCTGATTATCTTAGAGGTAGCAGGAGGATAGCCGGATCCCTACTCACTTCTCGAGGTTGTCGAATGGTTCTTTCAGAACCGGCGGTAACGGAGCGCATCTTTCGGCATCGATCGTAGTTTCACACTGGCGGTGCACCTCGTCTATGACATCCTTGATCTGACGTGCAGCTGCCATAACCGATTTCCAGATAGCATCAAGGGTCTCAAGTTCCTAGTAGGAATATGAGCGTTATTCGAACGA
Organism: Peniophora sp. CBMAI 1063; assembly: GCA_900536885.1. Lineage (NCBI taxonomy): Eukaryota > Fungi > Basidiomycota > Agaricomycetes > Russulales > Peniophoraceae > Peniophora > Peniophora sp. CBMAI 1063. Next base: position 70,080 of record UWZB01000056.1, read on the forward strand.
GACATGAATATGGCGGGACGCACATCCTCGACTTTGAGTACTTCTGTAAGGATCTTGGAGACAACGCCCATATAAGGCACGTCCTGAGTCATGGTCGCAATGGTTCCCAAAATGGTGACGGCGGTCTTGATGGACGAATGTACATTCTTCTTGAGGCCATCGCTAATTTCTGTAGATGCGCATGAGTGAATCGGTATGCCGAATTGATAACAAGATGAGATACGCACCGAAGCGGGGAAGACGGCGCACTGGGTTGTCTGTGGCGCTCGACGGCCCTCCTTCAATGACGGGCATGTATGATAAGTCCACTAGGTCTTGGTGGTTGCAGAGTGAGAAGCGACGACCGCACAAGGGACGCGAGAGCGTCGACGAAGTAGGAGCTCAACAACACTGGGCATGCGAGGACGACCATCCAAGGAAAGCTATGCGGTCACACACACACGCACCCGTGACCAGTCATGAACTCCCGAAGGCAACCCGAAGGCGCTCTCAAGTGCGGCGTCAGGCGCGTAGGACAGCCCCGGCGCCTTCGGACTTATAGATGGCTGATCCCGCATCCGCCCTGTTTCCTCTGAGCATACCGGTTTGAAGAACGTGTCTGCATTGTCTAGGCATGGAACTGAGCATCGCCATCATGATGCTGGTTCGGGACACGATACAGAACGGGCGCTTCTTGTCTCGTACGTGACAGTGACCGTAGTGACTGACGCGATCACCGTCTGTTGATCTCGCACTTCAGAACGCACTTGACGCAGCATACCACTTGCGGTGCTGCACTCTTCTGATACATGCACGCGCTGACGATATAGCGTGACACGACAAGTGGTAGTACGTCTCCGTACGGCTGAGTACATCCTACAAATAGCTAACGTATGAGCAGGCCTGGCATATGGAGCGTGTTCGCCCTTCCTTCCTCCCGTCCTCTGCTCTGGCCGGATAGGATTCTCAAAAGCGTAGACATAACCCGATCTTCGTGTATACACGCCATGCGCTCTATGCAGACGATCTCCACTGAACTTCCACGAGCATAAGTTCGTCACCCAAGTGGCGGAATTATAGACCAGCTGCCCGCTAATTGTTCCGGAACCGACACTCGCCTGTGGGAATAGCTGATTGTGCAGTGCGCACCCGCCTTTTGTACCCGCCACAATTCCAACGTGCTCTGTGCGCAAGAAGCTCTATAAGAGTCTCCACCGCACTTGCGCACGGCTGGACCGCGGCAACTTGCCCTCCTCACCTCCCAACTTCGCTCCAGAAGCCCGCTTGCTTTTCCTACCCGCATATCGCCAACCATGCCAACCGCCAACCGCAGACTGAGATCATGCCTGACAGCACCTATGAGAGCGGAGTATGTCGCGCGCTCTCAAGTTGCCCATCATACGTCGCTGATCACGCTTGACCTCCCAGGCGCGCGTTTCGCCGAGTGCTGTCTAGCGCCTTCTTGCGTTTATCCAAAGCGTGTGTCATGTCGCTCTATGTCTTTGAAGAAGCTGATTCAGGATATCTATCGGCCTCTAGGATAGCTCCTGGTGCTCCGTATCGCTCACGCTCGCCGCGATCATCGGCACCACCTTCACCAGGCTCCGCCGCGCCACAGCTGCAGGTCTTAGCTGGATCCAGCGCATCCTCGTATACCACACGCTCGACAGCATCGACATCGGCTCGTCATATTCCTCCAACAATCCATCCCACCTGGCCGTATCCGTCATCATACGGCTCCCAGACAACACCCTTCGCGCCTGTCGATCTGCGCACATGGACGCCACCACCATACCCAGCTCCCTCGATACCCTACGCTCACGAACTTGACGATCCACGTGCCTCGCTTCGTACCCATGGCCCCTACGCGTTACATACCCTTGGTCAACCACACGCGCCTACATTCGCGGCCGCTCACGATGCCCCTCCTCTCTTACCGCCAACCTACACTTCGCACTCGGACTACGACATGACGCTCCAAGACGCATTCCCAGCCCTTAGCAGTTCATCCCAAGACTCCCTTCAAGACCCGACGACCTTTCGATCACCCGCTTCGACAACAGTAACACCGCAACAACACGCGTTTGCTCTCCAAGCCTTCGTACCCTCGCCGACTCAACGACGACTCCGAGCCCCAACACCGCCAACTATAAGTCCCAGAGTACTGCTGGGTGAGATGGGCGTGGATGTGTTCATCAATCCCGATGAGATCGAGGGACCTCTGGGTGCCACGAGAACGCCGCGAGGTTCTCCGAGGGTGTCTCCGTATGCGAGGCACTCGCCGCAATCAAGGAGGGTCCCCGCGAGGAGAGCGATGTCTTTGCCGGAGAGCACTGGCGGGGAAGACGCAGCTGGATCAGTCGCAGTTCCGCTAAATCAGAGCGATGCATATGGCTCTCCACCGCCCGTGCCCATTCGCGAGACCGTGGATTTGTCAGGCACACCGAGCGGCGAGGAGTTCAACGCGCACTATGAGTTGCAAGAACACGATGTTGCATCCGCGGCATCGACTTGGCTGCGTTCGCCCTTGCGGGAGACATCTGCCTCTGGTGGCGTGACGACCGTCAATGAACCGATGGCGCCTCCCGCCCCACCCACTCGTTCGATTGTTGATCTACCTGATACACCCACCGACAGGCACTTTGAAGTGCAAGAGGAGGCTGAGAGCGTTGGAGATCAAGAGGGCGGCGCATTGCAGTTCATCCCGGTCGACGATGCAGACGGACAAGATGACGACATGTTGGACCAATCACTTATTTCGGTCGGGAGCGACGAGCTCGCCGCGTTCGGAGATAGCACTTCTCTTCACGCACAGGATGGAGTTAACGTTGCTGAGGAAGATGGCTCGTATGCTACGGAAGTACCTGATGCGCAGGATAACTACATCCACGTGGATGACCTGCACGCCTTGGCCGACTCGATTCATATGCCGCTGCCGGAGCACAGTACAGCCGCCGACACCCTTGGTGCTTGTACGTTCACCATCTAGCCATATCCCTCAAGCGCTAACATGATTGTATGACAGTCGGCCACACCGTTGCGGGACTGCAAGACGGTCTCGGAGACGCTTACTATTGTGTCACATCGGTGCAAAGAGACCTTCAACGTCTGCAGGACGGGGGCCTTGATGCTCCCTCACTTCAACAAGCGCTTGGGCCCATCATCTCTCGCCTCAAGAACGCGGCGACGAAGGTCAATGGCCGCCATTCGCACTTGATTCGCGATCCTGCTACCGTGATTGTATAGTTGTAGTAATTGGATATGACTATGTAGGTTGTATAGATGCACAGTGCTGTAGCAATAGGTACCCTCACGGACTGATCATCTTGGTTATGGATCTCGTCGTCTGCCTATTCTGGTGCATCCTATCGAACGACGTCCGCATTATTGTTTCCTGAGTTGCAATGCCGCGTAACGTATCGATACCGTAATCAAGGCCCACTTCCAAGGCCCAGTCTACGATCTAAGGTGAGATGGTACCAAGCGATGACGATTGCCAGACGCACTGATGATGATCTTGCGTTCATTGGACGCATTCAAATACCAACCAGCTAGGGCGCTAGGATGCAGCTCTTGATATCGGCCCGTTTGCTTTCGATCCCACCACGCAATCGACCTCACTACGACAGACTCAGCTTACAGATCCATGAGCATCACCACACCAATACTCACAGATCGCCTTTTGTACCCTGTCTCTGACGGAGAGATACTCTCCTACAAATTGGTCGGGCGATAGAAGCACGCGCGGGCCTCCAATAGGTGGCCAACCGGCATCACGCCGACTGAAGTAGAGATGCCTTCGCCGGTCTGTGTCGTTGTTGAAGTAGCAAGTCAGATGATGATGAACGATGTAGTCTGCGATCGAATCATCAATAATGCTTCAGGAGCTAGGTTGCATATCCAACGTACCAAGAGCGATCTTGAGATCTTGGGGTGCTGAATCGTACGCGCTTTGGATGTTGTTACGCGGGATATGATCCCAAGGTCGACCGGTTCCCGAAACTTCCCATGCGGTGATGGTGTTCACTAGGAAAGACATCAGTGTTGTAACAAGGGGAGATCGCCACTGTGGCGTACATAGTGCCCAACGGACGTCTTCGTGCGCCGCCTCGAACTTCATCTGGAAGTCCCAGCTGCGTGACATCTGGCCCAGCTGAGGCGGTGGCGGAGCAAAAGACGAGTTCTCATAGGAGTAAGGAGGGGGAGAGATGAAATTGGCGTGATGCATAGTTTAGGTGATGAGACGGGTATCACAAGAAAGCGGTATGGGGCCGACCAGCGACTTGATGAGCGGACTTGAAGACTTGCTTGAAGGGTCCCATATCCGACTGAATGCACATATACGGCGTCGACAACAAGATCGTCCATAATGGGAAAACAAGCGCAGACGAGACGCGCTTGAGTGTACAGCTGAGTACAAAGGGAGCACCATGTTGAGAAGACCCATTCGTAACCTGCCTAAAGAGGAAGAAGGGTTTTATGTGCAGCGAGACTCCAGAGAACCCCGCATACCATGATGGCATAAGAAATCAGGGCTCGCAGCTCATATAGTATGCGATTGTTAGTCTTCGGCCACCACGCAACGCCATGATGGCGGGAGGCAAGGTTGCGTGCAACCACTGAACCAGCACACGACACGGACCCATAAGACAGTGACGGGCGTGACTGATGCGCCCTCAATGCATCAGTCTTCCTTGACCGTGTAACCCGAGGACGCTCACCACTTGCGACGACAGCCCTCCTGATACGCACACATCATACGGTCAAGACAATGGCGTGTACACATAGCATAGGACTAGTATGTGAGTTTGCACGAAGATGAACGCCCCGAATTTGCTAACTCTCGAGCACAGCTACCGGGTACGCTCGTATCGCACTAGTCGAAGGTCGAGCCGGACGTGGATGCAACCCTTACCGCCTGTACATACCCTACATGCAATCCATGACCTACTTACAAGCTGCTATCGGGTGCTGCATGCCTGGACGTCAGCTTGTCGGAAGTTCGTACTGAGCAAGTAAAAGTCAACCGCTTATTGTGATCGGACCGACCGCCTTCCGTCAACCTTCCGCCTGGGAGTTCTCTCTATTGTGTGCGGCGTGCAGTGCGGACTCGAACGCCCTCGCTTTTTGTACCCGCACGACGACAAGGACGGCCGCTGGACTGATCCTGAAGACCTTCGAGAGCGCTATAAGACTGTGTCTAACTTGGCTTTACCCGTACCCACACCTTGACTACATCGCTCCAGAAGCGCCGTTGCCTCGTCCATCATGCCTGCCGTCCGCAGATGGCGATCATATCTGCCGAGACCTCTCAGACTGGGGTGCGTTATGTTCCTTCGGCTTCGTGTTGCGTACTGAACATGTCTCCAGATCTCCAATCCGCCGCGCTGCGTCGGGCACATTGCTGTATCTGGCTAGAGTGTATGTGGCGTTCCTTTCCCTTCTCTTGAACCTCGCTGATCAACTCTACGGCCTTCTAGAATAGATCCGAGCATCTCACAGCGACGAACTTCGACACAACCGCCTATTCCACTCTCGCCGGAACCTGCGCCACACAACTCCCTCGGGGACAGCGCGTCGTCACATATCGCCACGACCCAGCCGTCGACAGGGGTCGCCCCTTCGTCTGCAGATGCTCCCAGCTCATCTCATGAGCAATCGTTGCACGTCGTACCCGCGGCTCTGGGGGACCCACACTTGCAGATGCCTTCACCTCCGCCATCACCTCCACCCGCCACCGTGCACTATGATACCAACACCGGGACCCCTCCCATGCCCGATGCCACCTATTCGGCGTATGCGGAGAGTCTGCCGCCGTCGGCCCCAGCATCTCCAGCCCACAATGCGACCTATACCCCGCCCGTGCACCCACCACTCAACTATGACATGACGCCCCAAGGCGCACCCGCCGTCTTGGCCAGTCCTCCGCAGGAACCCCTCGCGCATCCTATGGAGTTCCAACCGCCAGCCTCCGTGACGGTGACGCCTCAACATCACGGTTTCGTTCTTCAAGCCTTCGTGCCCTCGCCGATTCAGCGGCAGCTCAGAGCCGCAACACCGCCCACTATCAGCCCTAGAGTTGTCTTGGGTCACATGGGTGTAGGAGTCTTTTTCAACCCGGATGAACTGGTCGAAGGGCAATCGCCCGTGTTGGGAGTTATGAGAACGCCGCGTGCTTCACCGAGGGCTTCTCCGTACGATAGAGCTACGCTACAGAGGAGCACGAGGAGGACAACGTCGATGCCGGATCTGTTCGGGGGGAATGCGGTGGCGTCTAGTTCGAGGATCGGTCCATCGGGGAACGACGATCGTGATGGCATGGAGATCGACGCGCAAGACCCTCGTGACATTGCGCCCCGCGCGCCTATGGTCGGTCCCTCCATTGCGCCCGAGGACGACTCGTTAGACTCGCAGTATAATGCACCAAGGGACAACGCCCCGCCGATCGCGTCTACTTCGCGTCTCTCGCCGGTACCGCCCGCGTCAGAGAACAACGAGACTCCCGATAACGTTCAGGTTATGGCCGCGGTTGAGCCTCGTACCCCGCCCTCTGCGCCTCCAACTATGCGATGGCACGCGCGCGACTTACCTCCGACGCCGACCATTAGACACCTCGATGCACAGGCGATTGCTCCATCGGACGCTGCGAATCAGCCGGGTGGCCCACTTGGTCTCATCGCCGGACAAAGAGATGTAATTGGACTCGAAGATGAAGAGATAGCTCATGATGAAGCAGGAGACGAAGTCGAGGTGGAGGTGGAGGCTGCCGAGCAGGCGGATGTTGATGCGCACGACTCTCCTGCCAATGCGCCCGAAGACGACGACTCATTCGACTGGCAAAATGCTTCCCCAAGCAATGATATCCTACCAATCGCCTCTACTTCGCGTCTCTCGCCGGTACCCTCTGCGTCAGAGAACACGGAGATTCCCGATGATGTTCAGGTCATGACGGCTGCGGCCGAACCTGCTACCCCGCCCTCTGCGCCTCCTACTATGCGAAGCCGCGCGGGCGATATACCTCCGATGCCGACCGACCGACACCTCAATGAGCAGGTCCTTGTTACATCGAACGTTGCGGGCCAGCCGGGAGGCCCGCAAGGCCTCGAGACAGGGCATGAGGATGAACAGATGGCCGATGGAGAGAACGTGGATGACGTTTCTGGGCCTGGATCGCCCGTCCAACTGCTGCTTCACGAGTCTGGAATACATGACGCTTACATCAGCACCTTGCACGAGCTTCATGCTCTGGCGGACGGAATGCACATTCCTCAGCCTCAAGATAGTATGGGCGAGGATATTGTTCGACATAGTACGTCATCTTTTCGCAGTCGCCGTCTCATGCATTGACTGAGTCATCTCGCACATTAGTTGCCCATTCCGTATTCCAACTTGAAGACGAGTTGAATGATGCTCTCAATGTTGCGCAGGCTGCTCAGACAGAACTGGAGACCTTGCGGGGCGGTCATGCCGATATCTCATCGATCTACCAGGTCATCGACAGAGTCTACAACGATCTGAAGCGTTCGACAGAGAAGATGGTCGCATCTCGCTCGACTCCCGCGGCCACGAATCTGGCACTCTCGCCGCAGGTATAGATGTTTGAGCTTCTCATACAACTTGTACTATATGTGGTTCTATTGTATCATGGACTGAAATGCCTCAATATCGCTCGAGCTTTCTGCCTCTCCTGGTGTATCCTGTTGAAGGAGGCGCGAGTTTGTGCTTCAATTGTCTGTATATTCTGGAGACGGCCGATGCTCCAGTCCCCGCCTATTTCCAAAAGCCAGTCTTCGAATAGATTTAGTAAATGCACATACAGGAGAGAGATCTGACGCACTAAGCATTATCTTGTATTCATTAGACGCGTGTTGGTACCAGGTATACAACGAGTCGGGGTGAACCTGTTGGAACCTCCCTGTCCGCTTCCGCTCCCATCCCTCAACAGACATTACTGTGGGGTGACATTGAGTAAAAAGATTGAGTATGACAGGCATTGCTACTCACAGACAGCCTTCTGTACCCTTTCTCTCACAGAGGAGAACTCGTGCACAAACTGGTCTGCACTCAACAAGACACGGGGCCCTCCAACAGGCGGCCAACCAGCGTCGCGACGACTGAAGTAGAGATGTCTGCGTCTGTCCGTGTCGTTGTTGAAGTAGCATGTGAGGTTATACTGAGAAATGTAGTCTGAAATTTGGTCAGCCGGTGCGGATTTGAAGGAAAACTGCGTTCCATGCGTACCGAGAGCTAGCTTGAGATCCTGGGGAGCTGCATCGTATGCGTTCTGGATGTTATGCCGGGGTATATGATCCCAAGATTGACCAGTCCCCGTCACTTTCCACGCGGTGATAGTATGCACTGAGACGTGTGTGAGATAGGGGAAACCATCAGTCCGATGTTGCAACGTACAAAGAGCCCAACGAACGTCTTCATGCGCCGCCTCGAACTTCATCTGGAAGTCCCAACTACGCGAGATCTGGCCCGCTTGAGGCGGCGGAGGCGCAAAGGAGGAGTTCTCATAAGAGTAAGGGGGAGGAGACGTAGAGTCGGCGCGAGACATGATCTGAGGTAAGCGTGAGGGAGAACGAGGGTATGAAGTCGACCAGCGACTTGGTGAACAGGCTTGAAGACTTGCTCGAAGCGTCCAATATTCTGACTGGGCGCACATATACGCATGAAGCGACAAGGTCTTCCATAAAGGGAATACAAGCGTCTTCAAGACACACTCGTGCACACAAAGGGAGCGCCACATCGAGCAAGACGTTCTCGGGATACCTGCCTAAACAGGAAGAAGCGCTTTGTGCTCCGTGCGAGTCTAGTTGTCCTCGTATGAAGCATCAGAAAGAGCGAAGGGGGCCGCTCTTCGTACTTCATATCGCTTTACAGTGTATTGGGAAGACTGAGCTCGGCGAATGGCCATGAGGTCAGGAGGCAAGTAACGCTAGCGCCCTTGCGCGTCTACTACGGTCACCGACGTGATTGACGCGCCATCAACGCTCTCACCGAGCGTCACTGACGCACTTCGAACCTGCGTCCATGACGACCTTCCGCTGGAGCTCTTTCCTCACCTATACCATCAATCGGTTGAAAGGCTCGTATAAGGATGTCCTGGTGTGTATCCGCACCTCTCTCTATCATACAGAGGCTGACTGCTGGCATGAGTGTAGTAGGTTAAGGGTCCACAACGGAAATAGTCGCTGCACGCGGTTCCTGTAAATAGGCCACTACATCATATCCGTACCTTCAATTGTGAATATATGTCGATCCTGAAAACAACATGTGCGAACCTGCATCGAAAGAAGGCCGTATAGAGCAATTGCTCGTCAATTGTTCCAGGCCCGACGCCTGGGAGTCTGTAAGCCCGTTTATTGTATGCGCCCGTTCCCGTCCGGCTGTCCCTTTTGTATCCCTACGACGGCTAGTAGCGGTGACAGGCGGTGGTTGCTAGGTTCTCCTGTAGACGAAAGCTCTATAAAAGTCTCCATTGCGGCAATTGACTGGCCACAACCCCACATCGCCGTCCTGCAGTGCTCGCTCCGGTAGCGTCGCTGCTTCCCATCTTCAACCATGCCTGCCGAACGCAGATTGAGATCATGCTTGACCGCACCCATTAGAGCAGAGTGCGTAGCATAGCCCATCACTTCCTCGCTCATGTCACTGACCATGTACTGCCAGACGCGCGTGTCGCCGTGTTCTTTCGGGCGCCCTACTTCGACTATCCAGAGCGTACGTCGTTATACTCGTCTTTCATGCGTAGCTCTCTCAATTTGGTTGGGAATCCAGACTCGCGCCTGGTTCCCCACATCACCCGCGCTCGGTGCGGTCGTCCACCCCGTCCTCTTCAGATTCATCACTTCCCTCGACTCCGGATGGCCCAATACTACACACGATCGCTCTTCCGCCGGATGAAACGGGTGAAGTACACCAGCTACCCACCCAAACCTCAGATCCGCGTACGCGGACACCTACATACATGCCATCTCCCATACTCGCGAACGCGCATCACGCTCGAGGTCCGGCAACTCCGGTACCCATACGAGACGCTACTTCGAGGCAAACATGGACCCCATCTCCGTCGCCTTCAGCATCGACAGCTTCGATCCTCACTCATGACGCCCCATCTCCCTATCCACCTACATACGAGGCTTCTCGTACTCCGACCGGCTCTGAGTTTGGCGACTATGACATGACGCCCCAAGGTGCACCCCGGGTTCTCGCCAGCCCATCCTCTGGCGCTCTTGCTCACGCAACGTCGTCCCGACCGCCCTCCATCACCTTCGCACCCCAACAACACGCCCCTGCTCTCGCTGCATTCGCGCCTTCGCCCACGGCCTTGAATGGTCGTCTACGACCCGTAACACCGCCCGTTGTAAGCCCTCGAGTGGCACTGGGAGAGATGGGCATAGGCGTATTCATCAACCCGGACGAGCTCGAACATACGTCTGATCTGGGCGCCACAAGGACCCCGCGGGCTTCGCCAAGAGTGACGCCGTATGTGAGGTCCTCGTCGCAGAGGAGGCATCCGACGAGGGTGGTCCCTTTACCGCCAACGCCTGGAGATGGGAATGCAGTTGCTTCGGGCTCGAGACTCGCCCCGCTACTCAGAGACGAAGCCGAGGACGCGATGAATGTCGACGAACCTACGGCGCCTGTTGCTGCGTCTAGCGCACCGGCGCGAGCGCCTCCAGGTCTCCCTGATGCGCATAGTGGAACGTTGAATAGTGCGCTGAGGTCACCAACTACACCTCCTGGCGCGCCTGCGCACACGCACATAGGTCTCCCTGGCACGCCATCCGACGGCGAGTCTGAGATACCGGAAGATGCGGTGGATCTCGAGTATCAGCGAGACCGTGGATTACGATTATTCGTGACTGGGAATGACGCGCCTTCGCCCGGCCAATCATTGCCGCGGACGATCGAGACTACCAGCACACCAACGTCCAGTCCGACTGCCGTTCAGTTGAATAGCGTGGCCCAGCAACCCCAGGCTTCTGGCGGGCGCCCTGCATCCCCACTGCCCCCTCAAACTCCCGCAAATGTCATATTGCAATTGCGCGCTCTCGCTAGACTGACTGGCGTTCCTCTACCCGAGGACAGTTCGGCAGAGGAAATCATACTTCTTGGTATGTCTCATGCTCATCATGTTCCCCTCTATATGGAGACTGACTCACCATGTTCAGTGGGAGGTGTAGTGGGACGGCTGCAACGTGAACGAGGCGAAGAAGAAGAGCAGCGCGCCCGCACTCGGAGACAACTCGAGGACCAGATGGAGACTGACATCGTGCAGACTCAACCATCTCTGCGTCTCGCTTTAGGACGCATCCTAAACGATCTCAAGCCTTCTCAAAGTGCAACTCAGGCTATCCAGGGTGCAACTCTTATGGATGTCTTCGCCGCGCAAATGTAGGAGTTTGCGCCAGTACGTATTGATGATTGTAATATAGTGGTATACATGCATGGCATACTATGATTCATCGTCTGAATAACGAGCTCGCATGGCGTCGGGTCTCGTGTATCCTGTCGAACGCTCGCCGTGTTGATTCTTCGTGGCTTGGTATCATGCGGAGGGTCGCAATCCCGTAGTCGGCCCCGCTCTCAAGCATCCAATCTACGGTCAATATGAGCAGATATAGCGAAGGCCAGAAAGAGAGACGACGTACTGAGCAGGATCTTCTTGTCCTCAGAAGCCTGTTCATACTTGAGTCGCAGATGATCCAAGCGAGGCTCTTCGTAGACCTGGGTTCGTCGTTGGTCCCATGTCGCGAAGGTCATCACTACGACGTATCCATTAGATGCGCTGTGTGAAGAGGCGGGTCGGACAACATACGGATTGCTTTCTGAACGGTATTTGCTGAGGCATAGAAGTCCTGCATGAACTGCACTGCCGTTAACAGTTTACGCCCACCCCCTATAGCGGGCCACCCATCATCTCGACGACGAAAATAGTCATGCTGACGTCTATCCATATCGTCACTGAAGTAGGTGGTGACATTATAAAGAACGATGTAGTCTTCAACGGATGGTTAGAACAGTACAGACAATATGATGACATCGCACCTAACGCAATCTTCAAGTCGTTCGGCGCCGCATCATACGCATCCTGCACGTCACTTCTCGGGATGTAGTCCCAAGGAAGTCCTCGACCGTGAACCTTCCAAGCTGTTATGGTGTCCACTGCATTGAATCGTCAGCAGGTGAAATAGGCGTAGGCGTAACGCGTGGCGTACAAATGGCCCATCTGACGTCCTCAGGCGCCGCCTCGAATTTTACCTGAAAGTCCCAGCTACGCGAGATCTCATCTGCACGAGGAGGCGGAGGGGCAAAAGAAGAGTTCTCGTAAGAGTAAGGTGGGGGAGACGTCGAGTCGGCGCGAGACATGGTCTAGGATGTAGGGCTAAACGGGAACGAGAACAAGGGCGGAGAAGTAGTCGACCAGCGACTAATGGGGCAGACCTGCTTGAGGACTCCGGTGTCCAACTGGAGGCACATATACATGGGGAGATACAAGGCCGACCATAACAAGGAACAAGCGTATCTCGCAACGTCTTCGTTTGGGCTTCACGCGGACAAAGGGATTACCACTTCGAGAAAGACGTCGACGTCGCATTCATCGCACTTGCCGAATGAGGAAGAAGCTCTCGACCGCCGTGAGAGGCTAGTACGTCGGGCAGGGAGCCATGCCACTTTCTATCGATAGGTCGCTTGGTAACAAGATGCTCTTAGTAGTTCGTTTGTGCAATGGCAGAAGGGCAAGGGCCCGTGACGGCGGAAGGCAGGGCGCATCGCCGCACTATTCGCACCCACGAAGACCCATATCAATCCACGAATTCCTTCCCGAAGAAGCGCTTTGCTCTCACGCGATTCACACAGTAATAAGATGAAGGTGAAAGTGATATTCCTCTGAGTGTAAAGTAAAATCCAGCAATCCGTAAACAGTCGTAAAAGATCCTAATCATGACACAAGTACTGGGAGCCCAAACATCGAAACTCTTTACCGGAGCGAGATCTGGGTGAACTCCGGGGCACGCTCCTCAATGAGGGCGAAGCGGCGGTCGTTGCTGTTCTTGGTGGTGTTGCCCTCCCCGCGCCAGCCCGAGCGAGCGGAGCCGGAAGCACGGGGTGCCGATGCGGTCGAAGCAGCAGCAGACCTCTCGGGAGCGGCGGTTGCTGATGCGACACCGGCGAGGCTGTAGACGTTCGATGGCACAACGGACGAGGGGAACGCGTTGGCGGACACGCGCGGCTGGCGCTGGGCGTTGGTCTGGGCAGTGCGCTCGATGCCGCAGCGCTTCAGGCACTCATCGACACCGAGAATGACGTTGTCGGGGATGTACTGCTCGAGATCGGCAACCTCCTGGACGCCGAGACCACCGAGGGCGGCGCCAACGATGTCCGGAGGAAGACCGAAGAAGCGTTGAGCGACCTGCTGGACACCAGGGTCCTCGCCGTTGAAGCCTGAGCAAGGTTGTCAGTCCCAGGTTGAGTTGCAGGTAGGGTCTGAACACGTACCGGCGACGAACATGGCCTCTTCACAGCTCGGGTTCATCTCGAAGTGGATGGCACCCTGCGGGAAGACCGTCGCGGTACCGGGGCGGATGTCGATCTCGGCGAAGCGCGCACCGTTCTCAACCAACACACCGCCGCGAAGCGTGGTGTTGATGGAGAAGTTGATCTCGGTAGCGCGGGGGTGGGTGTGGGGCGAGTTCATGCCGCAGGGACCGAGGAAACCGATGGCTGCAGATTCACGTCAGGACATGGAAGTATCGCGACCAGAGAACAGGACGTACTCATGGAGACACCGTTGCCAACAACGGCGGGGAAGTTGGCCGAGGTAGCGGCGACGGTGCGGCCACCGGCTCCGTTGGTAACACCAACCGTGCCATTGGGGTTCACGAAGTCGAAGAGGAACTGATCATCCTCAATGAGAGCGAAACGGTCGACCTCGGTGGGTGCCTCGCGGAGGTTGGCAACAAGCTGGGCCACAGACGATGAAGAGCCGCCCTCCTGAGCGAACGAAGAGCCAGCAAGGGCAAGGAGAGAAACGAAGGCAGCAACGGAGAACATTGTGTCGTGAAAAGAAGTAAAAAGGGTTGGTAGAAGAAGAAAAATAGAGATAAAAAAGAAGAGAAGAAGAGAAAGACACAGACGCCGGAACTCAGAGGAGACCGAAAATGATGAGGATCTGGGACAGAAGGGAGCGAGGTACTTATACGAGCAGCGGGTACCAGCGCATCATACAACCAACAACTCAGAACTCCAATCATCACCGCCCTAGAGCGATGCATCATTCAGTTGCAGATGGGCGGATGCGTTCGGCCTCCAGACATGATCGAACTTGATTGATATCTTCTCATTCGGATGGTTTTCCGCCTGACAACGACAGGCCGTGAGCGAGATGGCCTCGAAGGGTGCAGCACTGGTGTTGTCCGCTCCAGAACCGCCTGTGTTCGCAGACCGTTCGCAGTTGCGGAATGAACTGAGACGGATATCACTACTCGGGGTATCTGGATGGAGAAGAGAGACGCAGTCGAGTCAAACAGCAGGCGTCCTGCGCACAGCATCTGAAGTACGTCCGAAGCGCTGATCCAGTGCTTCGTGTGGCAGAATTGACGCGCGCACGTACAGCCTCATAGCTATAGGCGTAACTCCAGTCGGCGTGTGGCAAAGTAAGCAAGACTCGTTTGTGTAGTGAAACGGCGGCTTGATTGAATTGTATGGGACAGTTGCCGAGTGCGTTCTGTGCTAGCTGGCACATACATGGTGGGGAAGAGTGCGAGACCCATCGGCGCGCACTATCGCCTCGAGGCGTGCGAGCTCACGGGTGCTGCGGCCGACGGCCATTATTCACCCCCTCACCACCACCGCACATGAAGCCGTCCATGGATGAAGCTATACTCGTGTGTCGCATTCCTGAACTATCTTATACGATCTTGGCCAAAAATGTCCTGGTGAACCAGGCACAACAGCAGTGGGCCACCCACGTAGAACCGCGTCTGGCCAGCCTGAACCGCGACAAGATATGGGGGACTGGGACTATGGAACAACGAAAATTGCTGGCTAGCCAATCACTAGATGGCCGAGGTTTTGCTCAAGGCCGTCTCATTCATGAAGCGACAAGCCGATGCATGCAAACCTATCGCCACTCTTCCTCCCGAAATCATCAGTCATATCGTGGGCCTTCTGGCAGACGAACAGCCTCCTGTGTGGACGCTTCATGATTCCACGCCAGTGCAATCGCCGGTGGATCTTGTTTATCGGGTGCAACTCGTCTGTAAGAACTGGCGAGACATGCGCCCACTACGCACGATCTTCCGCTTGCCCGTTCGCAGAAGACACCAAAAGGATCTCCGTCAATCACCATCGGTCTCGATGATGAACCCCATGCTCTCAAGACCTTCTATCTTTCCCATTCCCTAGCTGCACGTCTCCGTGAGCCACGCCTCCTCAGATTGAAGCAGTTAAACATGTTGGAGGTCCTCGAGCTCCTGAGCAAAACGACCACACTTCATGTACTCTTTTGCGTATTTACCTCCCACCCTTCGACTATATGTCATGAACAGCCCATAGCCGATGTCTCATCTTCAACGAGTACATCAAGCACCCCCGAGCTTTCCATGGACAGCCGACCCGTCTGTGATGCCACGCCCGCTCAACTTCTACAGTGCAGTTTATGGATAAGGGATAAGTAACGAAGTAAACGATATATCTACGAGTGAGATCACATCGAACACGCATCAGATAGCAAACAAGTCCGGGTATGCAGAGCAAGGAGTGCCGGAGTCTTAGAGTCTTAAAGACCAACACCGATTGGAGTGCAGCCGAGGGCAACCACACCGCTCTGTCGACAGGACGAAGTCAGGAGGCGATGCTACCACGGCAAGCGGAAAAGAGGATATGACGCACGAAGGTGTTGTTCTCGCAGCACACGGTCTGCTGCTGGCAGCTGTCACCTCCAACACCTACAGCAGATCCATCTATTAGCGTAACGCATCGGCTGAGAAGAAGAGGACTGACCTATAACGTCGATAGGCGTGCAGGTGATGCCAATGGGAATGTTGAGGCCTTGAAGGGTGATGGGGATGAGGTCAAGGAGACCACTGTCGCCGGACGAGCCCAAAGACGACGCCTAACTAACGTTAACATCGTGATGCGACTCCGAGACATCTGAAAGCTCACCGGCTGGACTGATTCGCAGCATTGGAGCGCACCGCTGTTGCAGGTAGGGCTGGGAGTAGTAGTAGTGCCCTGAGGCGCGGCGGCGACGAGGCCGGAGGCAACGAAGGCGACGAGGATAGAGCGAGAGAACATATTCAAAAAGAGAGATCTGAATGAAGAGAGCGGCTACGAGAGAGGGAGTGTGAGGAGCTGGAGATGTGAATGCCGGAACGGCGGGGTTTATATAGGACGCGAGAGAGCCGGTGAAGTTATCCTAGTTCAGACCGTTACACTTAGTGCGAACTCATGTCCGCAGCCGCTTTCGACATTCAAGCAAGCGAAGCAAGCAACCTGAAACGTCGATGAGCGGCTGGCATGAACGGACACGATCTCTGCGAGCGATTCGCGGCATGCACTGACAACGTCGCAAAGAATGTCGACGACGGACAGCAGTGACACTGTGCAATCTTGTCCAGAGAAACGATGCTAGGTAGCATCCGGCTTCAGTCATGTAGCGACAGAGACTACGATGACGAATGGGATTCCCGGTGAGCGTGACGTGCGGCGATGCTGACAGTAGAAAGCACAGAGGCTGTCAACGTCGACTTGACGAGCAGCCAAGCACCGCGCGACACATCCGAGCATACGTGCCAAGCTAGATGCCCATCATCCCCGCATACCCGTCGAGGTATGCGAAGGACTCTTGACTCTAACATGCATGAACGAGCATTAGGCATGGCAGAAAGCGCGCGAGCCGGACACGGAATCGCCTTTCGAGTAGGTCAGACGTTCAATAGGCTTTCTGGTGGCTGGAGGACATTCAAGCGGCGACATTCCATCGCTTCTGCTCGGGTCGAGTTTCTATATGAAGCAGGACAGCGATTGACATTGTACTAGGCGTTCCTACCCTCGGCGGCGACTCGTGGTGGTGGTCAGAAAGCAAGGCGCGGAGCTGAGTTGCGGACCACACGGCCCGCTGCCGTTCGCACGCTCATCTCCGTATTCTCCCCTTCACATGGCTTGTCCCCACTCTCCACTCTCCACCCGATTGCATGATTCATCCTAGTAAACCTCTTGACGCCGTGCTGATCAGGTCGCGGTCCTCGCACCAGCTGCCTCGCTATCATTGAGAGCGCGATCTTCTTCGAATCTGCGATGCTCAAAGCATGAGCAAGATATGCGTTGCCATGACACGGGGTATACGCGCACCCAGCGTCAACGCGCATATCTGGAGGTGCACTCTCGGGATCGGGCTGAGCAGTCCCGCTGGTGGTGATCGCACCTTCGCTGTGAGCCGCTTGAGCTTCCGTGTCATGCTGAGCGCAAATGGCCGACGTCGGTTCCGTTCTGACGAGCAGGTTCAGCTTCAACCCGTACATGCGCTGAGACGACTGTCAGCAGACGTACCCTATTCCCGTATCAACTGAGATCTGCGGAGTACGACGCACGAATCTTATCGTCCCGGTCGTCAGATGCATGTCCTGATCACAATTCGGGATCGGGTTCCAGCCGAATCGGCGGGCCATTGTGTGGAAAGTACGGCGATACGATGCGCGCGCCTCGTACGTAAGGCCGAAAAGACCGAAGATAACAAACGCGAGTACAGGAGCCGACCAGTATTGAAAGTACGCTTGAGTCAAGGAATGCTGTTGTCGGAGGTCGTCGTAGGACCCGCTTACTGGGCCCCAACCCGAATGAACAAAGACCCATCCTTGGTAGAACGGTTCGGACGACCCCCGTCTCTGTTGACAGCCCCAGAGGATGGTAAGAGCAAGATTTGTAGCGTTCACGGGGATTGTGACGAGAACATCCACGCTGGCGAGAGCAAGGGCGCGAAGATAGCTTCGGCGGGGTACCGAGTTGTTGCTACTGAAGAAGTGGTTGAGGTTCCTGCTATGGAAATAGAATGTCCAAGCTATCCTGGCTAAGAGGACGACGAGATGAGCGTTATCCACGATGATAAAGCCGTTATAACATACGATAGTATATGGTGACTGACAGAAGAGGTATGAGAGGGCCCCACATCATTACCAGCAATATACCAAGAACATCCAACGCTACGGCCTCTTGGCAGCCGAAGCACTCGCTTATTTGGAAGCGTTCACCCTGGACAACGTAATCTGGTTATGATCAACAATCGCTCTTCCACTTCAATAAGTTGGAACCATAAGCTCACACAAAGGTCCTGCCACCACGAGTGGGAAGACAAAGCCCACCGTCCACTCCACGAACCGACTTTTGCGCCTCTAATATCGAAGGTGCGTTAGCTCGACGAGTCATGTGGAGGATGGCCTGGCAGATACCGCTTCTTTGTCGAGAGGTTCTATCACCCGAAGGCTGGCAATTGAAGAGAGACGACGAATAATGATGAATGTTGCTGCCGGTTCGCCGACGAAGGATGCAAGATGGAGACGAGAGGCTGAAATGAAGGTCACTCAATGAAACCCGTGCGACGGCAGGCGAGTAACGACTAACCAATGTCACAGTAGATGTACAGCTTGAGCTCGAAGTTATCCGCCCAAACGATGGTATTGATTGCGTAGATGACGTTGTCGACCATGATCCAGAAGCAGAGGAAGGCGACGCCATTGTTCCATTTCTGCCGCACGAAGCCGTTCAGTAACATACAAAGCATCAAGACCGATGCCAGGATGCACATGAGAGGCAGAAAAGGATAGGTGGGGTCAGCTGCAGCCATCGTTGCTAGGTAAGATTGTGACGAGTACGGTACGATGTTTATATGTGTATCTCCGAGGGACAGAGAGTCGACTTGAGCACGCGTACATGAAACTGTTGTTGTATGCGTTCGGCCTCCAGCGATTAGGCAGAATGTATCCTCAGCAAGCCGATAAACACATGCGAGCGATGATGATATGTTATCGAGTCAAAGACCTTGCTCTGAAGACTTGAGTATGGAGCGAAGCGTAAATCTGCGGGAGAAGGTGATACGCGTCCTCATCGGATATGAGGTCACATAGGCGCTGCATACATAGACACATCTTGATAGTGGTTTGCAGCACGCATGCAGACGGAATTGTACTTCCGAGTTCACTCAAATGGCTGGTAAGACAAGACGCAGACGACGTTTCGTAGCCACATGTCTGGGTATGCCCTTCCTCCGATCACGCATCGTCCAACTGCAAGGGAGGACGCTCGTTGTCTTGTGTATTGGACAATGCGGTGCATACGATGGAAGTACAAGGTATCCATGAGACGTATGCAAGCAACGGTTGGCAAACAAGGGAAGCATCCACAGAGAGAGGCGTGATGGAGGCAAGAAGCAAGCCCTTCACGCCGAAAAATCCGAGACGGAAAATGAAGCCGGCAAGTGCCGAGAGACGCGTCGACCATAGGCGCGTGCCAGCTGCTCGTCCACCGCATCCTCACCCTCCACCCCCATCACCCGTCCCCGAATGTCCCAATACAAATCGGCGGCCTACCGCAAGGCGGCGCGCGCTCCCGAGCCGGCGGCAGGCGGCAAGTTCTCGCAACAGATCAGCACCCTCCAGGAGCTCTTCCCTTCCTGGTCCCGCGACGGTGCGTCACGCGCCCGGCCGATGTACTTGTTCACCAGGCTGATCTTGCACTGTAGACCTCGACAGTGTGCTCTCGGAGGTACACGGCGACGTTGAGTCCGCTGCGCTCCGCATCGGCGAAGGTATGCCCGTCCCCTTTCCCTATGTTGGCAATGTCGCCACTCCCCTATGATCCCATCCATCTTCGATAGTTCAATATACCAATATACTGACATTGTTCTGTCCATTTAACAGGCAAGGCAGAGCAATGGGGCTCGGTAAAGTCGAAAAAGGAGAAGCAGCAGGCCAAGCACCAGTCGCAGCCATCGACCAACTCTAACTTCACCTCTGTCCCCGCACGCGGTGGACGCGGCGGCGCGCGTGGCGGCCGCGGCGGACGAGGCGGAGGCCGCGGCGGCAGCTTTGCGGGCCGTGGCGGCGCGGCGCCCCGGGAGACGCCTGTCGCCGGCGCCGCCACGACGAGCGCCACTCCCGCTGCGACTGCGGCAGACAGCACCGAGACCCCCGCCACGGGAGAGGCTGATGGCTGGGGCTCGGCAGCTGCCGAGAAACCAGACGGCGCTGCTGCTACTACCACGAATGGGACCACCGATGCTTGGGGTTCCAACGAGGCCACCCCCGCTACTTGGGCCGACACAGCCGCCCCGGCTACCAAGACGAACGGCGCAGCGCCGACCAAGGAGGAGAAGAAGGCGCCCGCCAAGACGCCTGCGACTAGCAAGATGAGCTGGGCTCAGATCGCACGGTACGTCTTGTCCTTTACTTCTCTTTCCCTCATTCCGTCTGGCGTGTCCTCGGTCGACTCGGGGGCTATGACGACATCGCCTCATTGACGACGAACCGGTTGCTGTGCACTTCCCTCGTCGTTCATCTCTCTTGTTGAAGACTTGTGAACTTCACGGGGTCGTGGGATACAATGGGAGCGCGCTGCCATGTCGAACGGCGGCACGGGGACGGATGGAATTGAGCGCGCGCCACTCGTGTTAGGCGCTAGTCTTGCCAATTCGGGGCGTCGGGACGTTCCAGAACTCCTTCTCCCGCCCTATGGTTTGAACTCTATCGTCGGACCATACGTCGTACCCTGTCATTAACAGTGCGTCGTACGAGCCATTGTATCGTCCGAAAGGGTCACTACCGACGAAGTTTCACTCGCGTATACCGCGAAAGATAATATTATCAAGATCTTATCTCTATCTCGAATCGAATGGATCATGACAGTAGCTGACACTTATCTTACAGGCCCGCCCCGGCTCCGCCGAAGCCTGTCGCTCCTCCTGCAGCCCCGGCCGCACCCTCTGCCCCAGCTCACGCGCCAGAGCCAGTCGTTGATGCTAGCGGTTGGGAAGATCCCGCCACGGTACGCCCCTCTTACTTCGATGCTCACGTCGTTCTGGCTCACTAATATTACCTTTTACAGGTTCAGCCTCAGACTTGGGAAGATGAAGAGCCCGCCGCTGCACAGGCCGCACCCGAGCATGTTCCCGAGAAGGAGAACGCTTGGGGTGAACAATCGGAAGCCATCCCGGCCGCACACGCAGAGCCCGAGCCCGAGCTTCCCACTCCCGCATTCGAGACGGCTCCCCCGCCCGCCGCAGAGCCCGAGCCTACACCCGCTCCGGCACCGGAGCCCGCGCGCGAGCCAACTCCTCCCCCGGCACCCGCACCTGCGAAGGTACACGAGCCTACGCCCGCTGTTGCGTCTGCCGTCCCCAAGAGCGTCGCGGCTCCTGGGCGCCCTCTCAGCGCTGCGCAGAGGCACAGCGCACTGTTCAAGAACCAGGCCGTTGTCCTCCCCGGCGGTCTCGGTGCTACTTCATCCCTCGAGCGCATCGGCATGACCTTCGGCAGCCTGTCTCTCGACGGAGAGGTAGTCTCGCCGCCCACATCTACTCCCGCCGCTGCTCCCGCACCTGTCGCAGCGCCCACACAGCAGGCACCTGTGCCCGTTCCTGAACCCGAGCCCGTCGCGCCTGAGCCGGAACAGAGCTTCCCTCAGCAGACCTACGCTCAGCAGGCGGCACCGCAGGAGACATACGCGCCGCAACAGCCCCAGGCTCAGACCCAGACGCAACAGCAACAGCAGTACGCGTACGCCCAGGCCCAGGGCGGTGCACCTGGTCTCCAGCAGCAGATTCCCTCGACGAGCCCGCACGCGCTCGCCCAGCAGAGCCCTCATAGTCTTCAGCAGCAGACCCAGAGCCTCCCGCAGCAACAGATCCACCAACAACAACCGACACAGTCGCTCCAGCAACCTCAGGCTCTCCAGCAGCCGCAGGGTCTTCCCCAATCCCAGAGCTTGCAGCAACAACCCCAGTCGCTCCAGCAACAGCCGCAGAGTCTCCAACAGCAGGCTCTCCCTTCGCAACAGCAGGCGTACCAGCAAGCCCAGCAGCCCCAGGGTCTCTCGCAGCAGTACGGTTCGTACGGTCAACAACAGCAGCAGTACGCGCAACAGCAGCAGCAGACGCCCGCCCAGCAACAGCAGCAGCCCCAGCAGCAGTACCAGCAGCAGGCGCAGTCTCAACAGGGCCAGTACGGCCAGCAGAGCGCACAGCAGCAGTACGGCGGCGGACAGGGATACGGCCAGCAGCCCCAGGGCCTGCACAACGCTGGCTACGGCGGCGGATACTCCAACGCGCTCGCCGGCCTCGGCGGCCGGGCCAATGATCCGTACTTCAGCACCGCGACGCCGCCCGCGCAGGCCGAGAGCCCGTACGGCGCGTTCGGCGGCGGGTTCAGCGGCAACGCCGGTGCGCTCGAGGGTCCCGGACAGGGATACGGCGAGCAAGTTGCCGGCGGTCGTTCCGGCGGCGCGTTCTACGACAGCTACTCCGGCTACGCGCGCGGCGGCCACAGCGTCGGCGCGGACGACGCGAAGGGTCTCCCCGCGCTCGCCGGCGCAGCCGCGAGCAACAGCCCCGCGACGCCCGCGCAGCAGCAGCACTCGCACACGCACCAGGGCTTCCCGCCCCCGGGCCCGCTCGCGCA
This sequence comes from Peniophora sp. CBMAI 1063, assembly GCA_900536885.1. Classification (NCBI taxonomy): domain Eukaryota; kingdom Fungi; phylum Basidiomycota; class Agaricomycetes; order Russulales; family Peniophoraceae; genus Peniophora; species Peniophora sp. CBMAI 1063. Next base: position 92,738 of record UWZB01000056.1, read on the forward strand.
CCATGCGCCCGGCCCGTACTTCAACCCGTACGCCGCGCAGGCCGGGCCCGGCCAGTTCCCGTACGGCGCGCCGTACAACGCGTACGCGGCCTACGGCGCGATGCCCGGGCCGTACCCGCTCAAACCCGGCCCGAATCCGTACGGTCAGCCCGTCTACGCGCAGCAAGCGGCTACACAGGCGCCCAAGGGCGCCGGCGCGGGCGCGCAGGGCGGGCAGGCGGCGCAGGACTATTACCCCGGCGAAGAGGCGTACGGCGCTGCGGCGCAGGGCGGCGCGGGGCAGGGCAAGTACGGCGGCGCGGCGGGGAAGCAGAGCCCGGAGCATGCGTATAAGCCGTATGCGACGCAGCAGGGGAAGGACTCGCCTGTTGTGGGCAATGCGCAGGCGAGGGGCGTGGGCGTCGGTGTGGGGGGCGGGTACTATGGCGGGCAGCAGCCGCGTGGGGGGCAGTATGCTAGTCAGGAGGGGCAGGGGTATGGGTATGGGTATGGGAATCGGGGCGGGTATTGGCAGTAGATGCCTTGATACCCTGGCTCGATTATCCCTCTTCGCCGTTGTTTATCCTACTCTCGTCTCGTCTCCATCCACCGCTCACTCGCTCGACTGATACTTCGCTTCTTCTTGACCCTGTCCATCTCCCTCTTTCTTTTTCCTTTCTCTAGTTTTTACTGCCTGCTCCGCATCCCGCATCCCCTCTCGGACTCGAAAGCAATAAGTACCTTAGCTCGTGACTCCGCGCCATCCCGTGTTGTTGTTTCGATTCGCTCGTCTCGCTCGCTGCCTCTGTACGATCATGATGTTCAGCGCGGTTTTTTGTGTTTGATTTGGAATGTGAATGTGAATCTGCGTTGATTCGACTTTCCATGAGTTCTGTGTGCAGGGAATGTGAGAGAAATACTCGTCGAGTGAGGTTGTCGGGTCGGTGCGGGCTGCGCGACGCGACGTTCACGCGACGCGGCTTGGTTGTTGACCACCATCATCTCTGCGCTCTAATGCTATTTCTGTCACTCACTACATTGTCCTTAACCCACTTGGTGTGCGAGTCTAGTTATCTGTTTTTCAAGGACGCTATACATACGGCTACCAATAAATGCACGAGTATACACGCGAAACCCACTCGAATACGGCAAACCCGCCGCCTTGAGGGCATCACGTCAACGCTCTTAGTCATGCTGCAGGATGTTGAACTCGCAGGATTCGCGTTGAATTGTATTGAGCATTCAGTTCGGGTGGATTGAAGAACGGGCCACAGTCCGTGTGGCAGAGCGTCTTATGGGCAGAGCTATTACATGATACGTGAGGCTTGTTCCGACGGGCCATCCCAATCACGGAAATTCGTCCTATACAGTGCGTTGATATAAATGGCCGGCTCTGCTTGACCTCATTCTCACCACTCAAAGCTCGCTCTTGTGGTACGCCTAATCTCTTCAACGCACCATGGGCCAGCATTCCTTTCCTCGCTTCGCTGTTCAACAGTGGTCTGCGACCCCCGCGCTGGAGAAACAAGACCTGTCGGGCCAGACTGTGCTCGTAGTCGGCGCCAACGTCGGCTTGGGACTCGAAGCCGCGAAGCATCTTGCTAGGATGGAGCCGGGAAAGCTCGTGCTCGCATGCCGCAGCATTAAAAAGGCGGAGGATGCAGGGAAGGGTATGGCATGATGCCCCTCTATCGTCAGTCACGTGCTGATAGGGTGGACGCTATAGAGATCGAGAAGGCGACTGGCTTCAGTCGCTTAGGAGCATACGCCGTCGACCTGTCAGTCTTTTCGTCCGTCAACGCGTTTGTTGAGGAGTTCGAGAGCAAGGAGGAGCGGCTGGACATCTTGATCTATAATGCTGGGATTGCTACGGCCCAGTACCGGGCCACTGGTGATGGCTTCGAGGAGACGTGCGTTCCATTTCACTCTTTGACAATTGTTTTCGCTCATGTGCTTCCTAGGATCCAAGTTAACGACCTCTCGTGCGCGCTGGTCTGTGTGGGCCTCCTTCCGCTTATGCTCAAGACATCCGATGCCACCGCTTCCGCCTCTCATCGTCCCCGCATCACCGTTGTTTCAAGTGCGGTGCATAACAGAACCAAGCCAACGCCGGAAGAACTCTCTAGCCCCAACTATCTCCTCAAGATCAACGACGCCGAGCACTGCAAACAGCCCGGAGTTATGTGGCTACGGTATCCCCTATCTAAGCGTGAGCCATCCGCAGTTCACTCCCGTGCCACAAAACTGACATGATAACAGTCCTCAACGTCCTATTCGTTCGCGAACTGGCCGCGCGCGTATCGCCTACAAAACTCGTCGTTAATTGCGTGAATCCCGGATACTGTTACTCGGCTTTGCGAAGGAACATCACCTTTGCACTTAGCCTGCGCATGTCTGCCATGGACTTCCTCATCGGAAATACGACTGAGCAAGGCGGAAGGAGGATCGCGTGGGCAGCGGTCGCTTTACGCCACTGCGAGGAGAGAATGCATGGCGCATATACGTCGTACATGGAGATTGCGGAGGAGAGCGACTGGGCAATGTCCGAAGAGGGTTATGCAACTCAGAGACGTATCTGGGTGAGTGAAGTGTCATGTCCTTTCACGGAGTACTGACAGGTCCATAGAATGAAACAGTGGACGAACTCATCAAAGTGTCTCCGAAGTTCCAACAAGCCGTCCAAACCAATCTGCGTAATTGAATTCCGAGTAAACTTGTCATTTCTTCCTCGTTGCGGGCGCGGTACCGACGTACGTATGTCTTATGAACCACAGTGGTGGACCGTGCTTCTTGGTAGACCTACGGAGTTGAGGGGAGAGGGGTCGCGCGACCTAACCTTTGCATTGAGTATCTGACCAATAATTGGATATCTATTGTCGCATGCGCGGTTTCTGATGCTAGTCCACTTCTGGGGCTTGTTTCCTGTCGGTGAGGCTACATGAGTCCCTATGCGAATACGCTAGTCGTGGTCCTCCCGCGCGTCTTGTGTCCTGTTGTACATTCAATCTCTCGACAGCTGAGGCAGGCATGTACTCTAGATAGTAAATATGCACCCGGCTCTGATGTGAGCGGGAAGTCAATTGCTGTATAGTGCATCTGGCGTGTACTATCGTACCATCGCTTGGCAATTGACGTCGTTCCACATGCACGGTCACCCAGATATTCACTCTAGAGGATGGTACGATTCTTATGATTCTCCGGGGAGATGCTGCATAGCTCCCATCTTCTTGATAGCAGTGACAGCAGAGATGCAATGAAACCAGAAGCGATAATCACGATGGCGCTCTCTGTCAAGTCTTGTACTAGCAGCTTGTTTAGGTAGTACTCCCGCGTCGGCGATTGTCACTGGAGACGTTCCCAAGATCTGCAAGTTCCAGCGGAGTAGATCATCGCCGCCTCTCCACCAACAGGGATACTTTGATTGCACTCCTGAGGCAATGACCGTATCACTGTTCTTATATGGCGAATGGCAAGTTATGGTCCTGCACCCTCGACCATCCCTCTTGCTACACACCCTCGCTCCTTTTTCAATCCATGCAGACGAAATCGAATGAATCCATGTCGTTGGATCATCGAGCAAGTATCCTAGCCAGCGCACCTCCCATCCTCAGTAGACCATCACGAGCGGCTGGGCCCGATTCTCATCGACCGCAGAGGATGGACTCTGCAAAGACATCACTGAACGGCGACCGTGAGTCTTACTCATTCAAACCTACCATCAAGGTGGCCGATTAAACTGGCGTAGGTGCGACAGCCGAGGACATATATGCCAAGACATGGTCTTCCCCAACGCATAGTCCCGTGCCTGTCAACCAGAGACTGCTAATCTCCGAGCCCGTGCGCGCACAACATCAGCACTTCGGCGAGCGAACTCAACGGCACTCAAACGAACTCAAACGAACTCACCGCACTCAAAATCGGTTTGAGTTCCTGAGTGCGATGAGTTCGATGAGTTCGAGGGGAGGTGCTGTCCCGCCGGAATTTTTGCATAGACTAGGTATATATGTATGAGTAGAGTACGAATATCAACTTTTGCGCCTACCTTTGACGGTGTATAGCCGTAGAAACGAGGGGAGGCGAAGCCGCCGGAACGCGAGCGGGAGGCGGAGATGAGTGTGGGCGCAACATGATGACTCTTGAGCC
>UWZB01000057.1:0-17875 GCA_900536885.1 Peniophora sp. CBMAI 1063
GAGGGGAAGCAGAGAAGGTGGGGAAGCAGAGAAGGTGGGGAAGTAGATGAGGAGGTGACCGAGGAGGAGACCAAAGAAGAGGGAGAGATTGCGACGATGGTGGACTTCTTTGATTAGTTTGAGATGTTGACGAAGAAGGGATGGGAAAGCGACACTCAACGCGAGCGGAATGCCGCAAACCTAGCCGACAAGAGAATACGACCGACGACGTCGGCAATGATCTTAAATGACCATGTAAGCCACGAAAACTCAAGGCCGCATGTGTCGCAAACGCCAATGGAAGATTATTCTCGCTTTTTATTGATTTTCAAGGCTCTTAAACACTACCTGTCAGAATATCGATCCGCAGTTTGAACGTCAGCACAGACGTGCACTATACCTTCTTCGTTCGTCAATCACCCTTGCGTACCTTACTTATTTCCTCTGCATGTGCGACTCTTTCCTGTTTGTGACTTAGTCTGTTGAACTCATGTCCGGCATCGCGTTTGCTGCGGTCTTTGGCCCCGTCGAAAAGTTTTGCAAATTTATTCCAACACTAGGTACTGTATACTCTAAACTTGTATTGAGCTTCGCGTCCCAGGTGCTCCATGAGATATCCGCTGGCGCTCTCGGAGCAGGGTCCTTTATCCAAAAACACATTTTCTCGAAGAAAAATGAGATAGCAATGCCGTCGCGTCACCGACCGAGCGGGGTTCCGAGTCGTAGGCAATTGACCTTCACGTTGCCAGTAATGCGACAGCATGTATGAGGTTTTCCTTTGTTTCTGTTGCGTGCATACTGAGCACTTGCAAGGTCGGATCCATTGAGATTCAGGACTCCACAGGCTGCTGACCGTCAGCTTTCAGCCAAAGACCCTGTATTAGAATACCGGGTGTGGCTATGTTACGATCTCATTTACACTTGCACTTTATTCTGTATAAAGGTTGCTACGTCGCATCAGAAACATCATGACATCAATCGTGAGCCCTTGCCAAGCCGCAAGTCTTCGCGCATTCTCGTTCGCCGAAATAGACGCACTATACACAGATACGAGAACCATGTCAGGAGCGATCATGTTCTACGTAAGGTCGCAATGACACGAGATGGCGTGAGGAAGGATAGTGGCTATTAATAGATTGCGTTCCACGAACGTGAGAGTCACAAGTGAAAGGTGTTTTTTTGTGGAAGCGTACATGGAGTACATGGAAGAACGTTAGGAGAGAGGGCTAAGCGTGGCTGCCGTATGGGCATTGTGGGAGACGATGCGGTTTTTGCAGCTTCCGTGTCTAGTCTGAAATGCCGCCTCAAAGCGAGGAAATGGATGACTTGGAGCGCGACATGTGGAATGTGAGACCCAATTGCGAATCATTCGGGATTCCTACTCAGGTACATCTCCAGATACGATGTCTTCCAAAAACTCCGTTCCATTTCTACGATCGAGCATTGTGAGAGGCGAGACGTTGAATCAGACACGCTAGTACGACTAGTACAGAAACTGAAACACTTCACAGGCACTAGGGGACAGGTGCATGTCCTGAAACATATGAGAAATATTCTGTGCATGGGGGTGAGATGACCAGTGCCTTGTGTGAGCATTGTAGTATAAAACTAACCCAGATACGAGATCCCCACAACGTCGGCGTCAGGTCTCTTTCTCTCTCTCCCTCTTCCTTCTGTATTATCAGACTTGCGTCATGAACAAAGACCTCGCGGGACTCGGCCCAAGAGCTCGACTGAAAGATATCGCACGTGCCATCAAATTGCACGCGGAATCCCGGTCGCTTTACGATGTGAATCTTCCGCGTAGTGACCTTTACGTACTTCTTGCGAGCGATATTGACTGTATCGAGCACGAGGTGGCTAGATTGAGAGCACAGCTTAACGCATCATCACCCTCGCACATGATTCCACCCGACATTTGGATGAACATATTCCACCACTTGGCCGCTTTGATGCCTCACTCGTACGGCTACCAAGACTGCGGAGGCCTTGGGTGGATCAGGGCGGCCACTCACGTCTGCCGCTACTGGCGTAGCGTAGCAATGCAAGACAAAAGCCTGTGGCGTCACGCCACAGAGGCTCTGGGACCCGAATGGCTCGCTCTGATGTTATCCAGAAGCGGGTACAAACCTGAGGCGCTCGGTCTTTGGGGAGCCAAGGAAAGCATGTTCTTACGCCCCGGCGCACCACCGCTTTGTGAATTAACTCGCTTGAGACGGTTGTGCATCTTCATCGGCGATGCATACGGTCTGGATCCCCGCGTCTTAAGCCTTGAAGCACGTGACATTCACACCTTGAAAATACACGCACGGACTGTGGACGTGTTCGGCATAAGCGAGGGGAAGATAGCCCCGATCGATGTCACGTCCGTGGAAACCCTGTTTCCAAAGCTTCAAGCCCTTCTCATACACAACCTACCCTACGTCGTGCCAAGCCAAGTTTTTGGCCTCCGATCCACACTGTCACAATCTCTGGACACGCTCTCGCTCACGCTCAACCGATGGACGATCCACTCTCAAACGGATGTCTGCGTCCTCACAGAGTTTTTGCGGTCCCAAGCCACCCTTCGCTCCCTGACAATAAGGGGTTACTCCTTTGCTCTCAGTCAAGATGACATAGCCACCGAGACGGACGATAAGAAGGTTCATTGCCCGAACCTGAAATCTTTGCTCCTGGAAATCGAAGAAGATGAGAGTGCATTGGCCATTTTGGCCCGCCTATCCTTCCCGCATGACGCAAAAGTTGCCATCCGCACAACGTCACCGGTACGCGAAGAGCCTAGCAAAGCCTTTGAGAGCTTTCAGAGGCGTATGCTTGGCAGTGACTCTCCCATGTCGAACATGCGAGCGGCCATATGGTGCCGGTTGGATTCGAGGCCATGGTTCAAAGCGCAGATACGCGCGCCGAGGCACGCACACGAGAGGCCGGCTGTTGGCCTGTTTATGTATCGACGCGGATCAGCCGCTCGTCTTCTAACCAGTTTTGGGAAGTCCCCGTGCGATGGTGACCGCGCCGACTTTGAGCTGGTCTTTGAATGCAGACAGATTGACGGTGTACCGGAGCTCAACAGCATCGTACCTTTTGCATCATTCCGAGATGTAAGGTTCATGTCCATTCTTTCAACGGATGGCAAACCAAGTGTCGTGGACTACAAACGTGGCTGGAAACCTCTATTTGAGGTGGCACAATATTTGGAGTGGTTGCGCGTAGATGGTTCGGCGGTGGGTAGGTTGTTGCTGGACGCTTGCTGCGAAAAACCGGGCTCATGTCGGAGCGCGCTGGGAAGTGTCAAGGAGCTAGTTATGCTCGATATATCATCGCTCGCGCGGTGGTGGATTCCCATGTGCAGTCTTAAAGACTTGCTGTTGCACGATGACTTCTCCCTTGAAGCCATCACTGTCGAGGAAGACATGTTTGAACGAGCTACGAAAATCTTCGGCGACTCGCTTGATGTTCACCGAGAAGCGGACATGCGCCAGTTGTATTTTGACAGTAAATTATGAATGACCTTCCGAGCCGGGTGACAATTCTCGTACTACGGGACAGTGTTTGCACCTGAAGGGTGGTTTACTGTGTTTTTCCAACCGTGTGTCAAATTTCAATAAGAAGCTCGGACACCTTCTGACGATCCTTCTACTGGTTCTCAAGGCTCAGAGTCCCATAGGGCCGTCGTGAGAGCATGCGGGAATATCCAGTTGTCGTTGCTCACGTTGTAAAGGAGAGTAATACGAGAACAGGATACATGCTATGACAAAGTACAAGTCATATTACAGGCCGTACAATATCACTGAGCGAGCGCGGGGAGTTGCATTCGACGTTGGAAGCACTTGAAGCCAGGCTTCCGTCAAATCTTCCTCTCTCTTTCTGCTCCTTCCTATTGGTTCCTTCCTGAAGCCAAGTCTGGTCCAAGGATCACTGCCCACGGATATTTTTGGTAGCTCCCCTTTTCCATTCAAGTACCTGTTCAGCGAGTTCGGAGACGTTGGATGAGGGCAGGGACTGTTCCCAATGAACAACTCGTCCAATCGATGTTGAGGACTCTCGTTCGGGACGTCGACGTCGGATGCGAGATCGAGATAAAGTCCGAGACTCTTCAGATGCCGGTGACTCCCTACAATGCGCCCAACGGTTTGCATATTGTACATGGGCTGCGGCGCAGACCCGTCCCTACGCCAGCTGGGTGTAGGCGTTAACCAAAACGTAGACAGGTGTGGCAGCGGTTCGATGACGTGCAACAACTGCTCCTCAAGGAGATGAACCAGATTGCCATCGCTGATGGTCAATGTCTCCAACCAAGTCGCCGCTCTCAAGTGCACCAGTGACTGAAGGGTGACAGATTTCGCTGCGTCTTGCGCAGTGATGTTGCCGCGATCGAGTGCAATGAAAAGCACCTTTGCCTTCTGGCAATGTTGGCCAAAAACCTGCAGGAAGACGGACAGCTCTGCATCTGGATTTTTGGGAACGCCTGTGGCTCGTATGTAGATGGCAGTGAGCTGGGCGACCGGAAATCCGTCCGTAGAGAATAGTTTGGTGACGTTTGGAAGCGGCATGCACAGAGCCACGGTCGCGAGCGATATGAACGAGCCGGGCCTTAGCTGGACAGATGAATGTAGCGTCAAGGCAGTGCTGACATCTCCAAATTGGTCCCTGCACTGTTCGTTTGCGGACGTCATGGGCCAGGCGAGGGACTCCAGTGACTCCGCGCGCCCCAGAGTCTCGTATATTGCTTTGGTGAGGAAACATGGCGAAAGCGTAAGCTGTCTCAAACGTTCCAATCCGACACCCTCCAGAACCTTCACGAGGTGTTCCTGTAAGCCTGGCATGAGATCCTGACTCGGGACGCAGTTGGACGTGATCGTAAGCGAGGTCAAGTTGCACGCCAGAGAGCCCATATCCCTGCCGAAGAGTCGAAGAGGATAGTGCAAGTTGCCCACGGCACATGCAGGGTGTAGTCCACGAATCGATACTTCTGTGACACCGGCGTGCAAAAAGAGCGAGTGAAGAGCGTGAGTTTGGAAGGCGTCTGGGTTCCTCGGCATCTTCCACGTGAACTTTTTCAGGTGGGGGCACATCGGTTTGGATATAAATGGGCTCATAGAGATGTCGCTCGCGATGCCGGCGCTGAGCTCTAGGTCGTCGATCACATGGACGGCTCCCCGTATGATCTCGTGGGCTGCACAGTCTTGTTGGCCGGGTGGCTCTACAAAAACCTGCGCGAGTCAGAGAAGATGCGTGACAAGATGATTGAATAATGCCTACATTGTGTTTACTGGTGAGCTCCTTCAATGCTCCGACAAACGCGAGCGCCTTCGTTCCAGAAACAATCCTCCAGTATATCTTCACGGCGACCTGTCTCCAGTAACGATTGACCCATGTTGCACGCTGCTGAGACGCAGAATTGGCGTGTGACAGGATGATTGTCAAAATCTCCGGAACGCCAAGAGCCCTCTGGCGTGCACTCCCGGTCTGAGAGACAGGCCGATCACCTGAACTTGGTGGGGCCATGTCCGGTGAAGAGTCGAATGGGTGTTCCGTGTAAGCAACTCAAGGCAGAGTAGCCACCGGGTTTAGTCAATGCGCTGTAGGGACTCGGCAAGAGCACTGAGGCCGTCGTGGTGCGGGTAGAAGTCAATCTGCAAGATCGACGTGCGAGAACACGCGTGATTAACCACGAGAGAGATGGCACGTGCGCAGGACATGCACGCTGTCCACATGACGCTCAGGCTGCACCCTAGGGGCGCAGAGTGCCACTCTGTTCACAATCACAACCACACTGCATCTCGTCATCGGCTGTCCTGAAAGTGGTATACCACTTGTGGCACTTTGTGACTACCAGACAGGAATGTGCGGACACGTGTTATGGCTACAGTCCCTGGCAGTAAAATTTGCTCCAGGGCGACTTGAAGTCCACCCTACAGCTGAGATGCTTGTGGCACGCTCGTGACAGATAAGTGCTGTGCACAGCAAGCTGGCGCTTGAGACCAGTTACAATTGCCCGTCGCGGGTTACAGTCGCGCTTTCTCGGCGCCTGTGTAGGCGTTAAGAGACATTATGCGTCAATTACGGTCCGACGTCAGTATGAGAACAAGTATACTGTGGTTTCTCGACCATAAGCTGGCTAGGAAGGGGCTCAATCCTTATCTAGACGCGTCAAAGTAGACCTATAGGGCATTCGCAAGTACCCTATTAAACTGCCTTGTACTATCTGGAGAGTCCGGATCAAGCACCGGGTGGTAACGCCACTATACAAGCATTCGTTGGATTCGGCATGACGCATATCTCTATCGTGCTCATTCATTACCGGAGGGAGTATCAATTCTCGAATTAGCTCACCGCAGGCTAATAGTGTGTCTTTGTCTAACCTGGCCACTATCGGGCGGAATAGTATGCTGAAGTGCAATGTCGGTAGCCGCGGTGTTTTCTTTGGGTCATGCGGACTTCATAGCCAGTACATTGCAATGTCTTGCTCTTCCAGATAGCGTGACGTGCGGGAAGGTTAACACGAGGATTCAGGTTGCTCTGGGGTGCGATAGAGCATTGCTCGACGTTCATACAAGTTACCTCCAACCGTGGATCATGCTAATGGTAAGTGCTCAAACGGATTGACCTCCCTGTCAAGAGCAATGAGCTAGAAAGCAGTTGAGAGCGTATCGTGAGAGAATTCTCCCAGTGGTGTGCTACGCTGGCCCATGATCGCTCTTCCTCTGGCTACCGTCGAGGGGTGTCTGGTTCTTTCCGAGGCTCAGTTCTCCTTCAGGGACTGTCACACAAGATCCTACTCTGGCGATGAGATCCCACAATGCGCTACGATAAGGTTCCATCTTTGCACGAGCATTGAGAAACTAAACTCACGTACCTTTGAAATTCGCAAAGTTTTACAGGCATGTAGTCGCCGAGCGAGACTAAACTTTGCTCCTCTTGCCCCGATATAACTTGAACCTGACGGGCACAAATCCTCTGATTGCGCCCGTGCAAGCCACCGGGACTGACGCTGAGCACCGTTTCTTTTGCATGTAGCGCGCATGGCGCGCGAATGCCTATAGCACAACTTGCATAGCGCCTTGTCGGCTTCATTAGGACGCTCACTCACGGGTTCTCTGCCTGCAATTGCGTCAGCAATTCTCGCCCGCGTTCGCACGAGCATTGCTTGCGATAGTAAATATTTCTGCTCAAGCATATTTCAGGATCTTTTGCATCGTATTATGGGACCATCAAGTCGTGAGCGAGCCACCGCTGACCCCTCCCCCTCCCATCACTGCTCCTAGTCCACATACATTTGTTGTAGCACAGTCAGGCGCCTTTTGACGCCTTTCTCGTTTTCAGAGGGCTCACCTACGGCCAAGTGTGCGAGATCACCATCTACGGTAGCCTATTTCTGATGCAGTATCGGATAAGACAGTGCTAATACCTGGCCACGTTAACTTTACCACACGCCTTCCACGTCAAAAGCAAGGTTTGTGCAGCACAGATGACGCGCCGCGGCCGCTATGATGAACAGAGAGACTTGTCAGAGTCGTTGAGAATATTGTACCAGGCTATTTCGCACGCCTGTTTCAAATTTTCATACAATGGGCATGTTCCGGTGCACCTTTGAATGACGGAGATCAGCTACATGCAGCACAGACGTTGTATTTTCCGTCAGCAGCTTCGGACTCATATGCATATCACGTCACACGCAGTTTGACTCAAGCAAATGTGCAACGAAATGGCTCGTATAGGGTACTATGAATGGAGACTAGACGGCCTAAGGCAACAGCCAAATCAATGAGCTGGACGTGAGTGTACCTAGTTGGCACAACGTAACATGGTCAGTTTGAGATAGAGTTAGGTCATATTACATCCAATAGACGGGAAGGGTAAAGGCAAGGGAAGAGAGACGCAGCAGCATTTGCGTCGTCATTCAGTGAACGACAATCTCAACAGTGTCGGTGGCTAGAAGACCAAGTTCTGCGGGCTCTGAATTCTCGCGTCCGAAATGGTCCTGGACCTCACTTGACTGTATCGGGTGAATTTCGCCAAAGTGGGTGGCGGAGTAATCTTCAACATCGGTCTCTGACGCCACCCATTCTATTTCAAACTGACATGACTCGTCGTGCTTTCCGGTGCAACGTTTGAGCTCGTACGGAGTGACGTTAAGCGTCATGCGTTTGTTTCTCCCTCCCGAACTAAGGCATCTCACAAACTGACGCATTGCATCTAGCGCGTGTGGAAAGAGGGCACCAGAGAGGCAATCAAACGTTGCTGTAGACAAAGACGGGAGTCGAGGTTCGCCAACGACGTGGCCGTGCATCAGTCGTTCGAATAGCTCGACGATGAGCATACACTCTCTCATGATATGAGCTGACAAAGACGTGAGCGTCGAGAGGTGTCTGTCTGTTGACCATTTTCTTGACACGGATTGGTTGCTGACCACGACAGGCAGCGCCAGCTTTAGCCTTCGTATTTCAGGCTCTATTGCATGGTAATGAAGGACGGAATCGGCTACGCGCCACAAGAAAGCGAGTGCTTCCGATCGCTTCAGATAAGGATCTAGCGCCAGCTCGACGACACAAGGACCGTCTGCGTCGTACATATTCAACTCTGTACGAAAGCTCAGACTCGAGGCAAGCTCCACTCCCAATCGGGCCGTCCCGGAAAGGGCTGCGACGAGGACCTCGACAAGGGCTGTGTGAAGTTGTCGGATGTCATGGTCCTCGTATTCAAGTATCCTCACTCTCTTTTCCCAATCGTCAACATTGACCCAGACAAGAATATGTACGCGCGAGCGCGCGCGCGCATCAAAGGCGCGGAAGAATTCTAGCAAGTTCATAGGCGTGAGGTGTAACTCGATAGCCTCCAAATTGTTCAAAGGTGATCTATGGTTTCGGTCTGTGTCTGCGTCAATCAGAATGGTACATTCAATAATTCGCAACTCCCTTAGCTGCGACAGACTCTGCAGATGCTGGTGTAAGAGCTCAATGGGAAGCAGCGCATTCTTCAATGTGAGCGATTTTAGGGCGGTTCCTTGCCACAGTCGGAAGGTGCCCTCCTGTAGGTCATGATAGGCAATATAGACGGTCAAGATGTTGGATGCCGTGATGGGGAGCAGAAAATCAATCAAAGCTTCCGCTTCGCAGGAGTCGTTTACAAAATCACGAAGAAGAGGCGCAGTAACGTTGTCAGTCCCAAAAGAAATTCCGTGAAGAGCATGTTCCAGATCGGCGGTAGAGCCTAGGAGGCACTCGAGTGCATGTATCCTAAAGATTTCGGCGACCAAGATATTCAGCAAGGCTCTCACGCGAACGCGTCTGACATCAGGCTTGTGCGGTTCAGAGTGAAGGACTATAGCAAGCGGGGCAGTGCCAGCACGAGCCATGGCCAAGGAGTTCAGAGACATACTGTATGCAGACGACAACGTCGTTCATAAGCGCCTGTTGGCAAGAGACACTTGCCGCCACCTGTGACAAGCGTAGGTTATGATCCATGGTTGCTCTTGAGGGTAGATGGTGGCTTGGAATATCATTAGGAGTATGTTGTCCGGAAGGGCGTCAATCGAGACCGAGTGTTCTGGGTAAGAGTACATGATTTCGACCGGAGTAAAATGTGCGACTGGGCGAAAGGTATGTGGCTCGGGGTCTATAGTACTCTTTTCTGTGGACTCTAGACGGAAAGGAAGGAAGTCACATACTAATCCCGAGACCCGAATTTTCAACTCGAGCGCATCGACGAGAAATCCAGCCACACTGCGATAAGCGTAGATGCGTATCTCAGTTGTTTCCACGATGGTACAGCAGATGTGTGCATGATCTGCACTTAGATTGGATGATAGAAGTCGGGAACTCATTGTGGCGAGCTCTTATGAAAGAAGATGAACTTCTGCGAGCTGCAAATTTGAGTCAGACGACTGCGTGGGAGCGTCGGATACGGCATGCTCTTGTGTGCCAACATCCAAAGACTATACGCAGTTTTGGTCACATACTTATGTCGTAGCAAGCCAACGCGCATTTTGATTACGTGAGAGATCACCAGCCGACGGCGGGCGCCTAAAGGTCTCGTTCTAAACCGATGTGTGATGCCGGGCTCAATCGAACCAGCGGCATACTATACTGATAGATAAAAGAGAAGAGGGAGCAAACATGAGCCCGTATGAAGCCCGCATAAAACGTACTTCTCTACAAAGTCTCTCATGGCCAAACAAACGGCATGCGACCATTCATACGCTCATCGCTCGTCGCTGTTTCCGGAGAAATATCGGTGTTCCTTATGTTCTATGCGAGGCTCATTATGAGCAATCATAGTATCCAGCCGTGATCAGTCATAAGATTGATGCGCGGAGGTCCCATACTTGTTATCGATCCGGCAGGCGGAGATCTAGGTCATAGGATTGCTCGCCAGAAGTCCTAGAGGATTGATCTGGCTCCACTGTCTACTCCTTTATGAATCGCTGTTCTGAACTACGCGTAGTGGCAGCTGACGTTGCGGAGGCGCTTCTCCGCAGGCTTGAGGCACCCATCTCACACACGCTAGAGTGTTAGCGTGTCATACAGATTGTACGTGCGTCTTGGAGGGAAGAGGGAACTTAATCGTCATCATTGCGCACACGCACGGCTTCATCCAATGCGTAATCAGTCAGACACTCTAGCTTTTGCTGTTTCCTGACTAGGACCATTTGAGCAAAAAGCATAGTTTTGGAGTCGATAATGACATTGTGTCGCTCCTTTGATAGCAGCAAAACATTCCCGTTGTAAGTTCCAAAAACTGAGTCATGCTCACAGGCTCGATAATGGACAAGGTCTGTGCTGGCAGCAGTTTCAGGTCCAGATTGTTCGCAGATCTGTCACAAGTCTTTAATGTTCTTTTCGCCAGTCTTTTGGCTCGACTTCACGGTAGGACCGTTTTACTGTGCAAATTGGACGAACAAGAAAGTAGAAGACCGCACGCCTTCTGATGGTGCGAGTCGTTCTAGCAATGTTGTCGCAAACTCGCATATTGCTGACACTTATATCTGTGTCTCTTTCGCAGGCCAATTATGTGAGCGACTATCAAATGTGCGATATTACCAGTATCTGTTTTGTACAGGACCTCAGCCGGTTTGCACATATTTGGTTCAGGATAGTTGCGGTAAACAGTATCTCACATTCGAGCTCACGCTTGGTGGTACCGATGTCGGTGTACACTAGAGAGGGGTGACGGCGCGTAAAAATAGAAGGACTGGAGTAGCTCGCTGAGCTGTCGTCTCCGTGACGAGGTAGTAATACGGCTTTGCAGAAAAGAATAGGTTTGTTTATTATCTTGCAGTGAGCAATCTTTCCGACTAACACCCTCACGGCGGACAGCCGACGCAGTCAGACAGAGATTGAGATCATTTTCTCCAGCCGGGGTAAATGTCTTGTCGCACTCATACATCACGCGCGCTTCTTTGAGACCACTCACAGTGCCGTGAGCGTCTGTGTCCACTCACAGATAGAAACATGCGCACACATTATACTCGTCGTGCGGTCAACTCCGGAAGACTCCGACATTTTGAAGTCGCAGCACAGCCAGTGCAATATACAGGCAAGGATGTGGCCAGCTCTCTGGAGATGACTTCCGCTGAATTTGTAGTAAGGCATAATAACCTCTTTTTATCGCTGTGCACTGCAGCGGAAAAGAATGGCCCAAGCGATACCGTGTCAGATGATGCAACACCAATTTCCAAGGGTGGCATTTGTGTTCAAAGACTGACGGTCTACCATGCAGAGCATGATGACGAGTGATACGTCTGAATGTCGCGCTGCATGCATTGCGCATAAACACCTGAGCCGTCATGTCTCGTTGACAAGAAGCCTGAGATTCTGACACGAGCGTAAGTGTCAGAATAGTCTCCGATGTTTGTAGTGGACGGAAACTTCCAAGACATTGGTCCCTTATTTATTAGAGAGCAGATATCTGGTCATATCTGGTCATAAATGCATCATTCATTCCTCGCATCTCAAGAAGAACGCGGCATGTCGAGTCAGAACCTGAGTCAACAGCCATCCATCAGCAAGCCGAACGAGGAAATGCCTCCGACAACTGCATTGAAGTCAGATAGCAAGGAACCCCGTGCGTCATCCATCTCTCGATCTCACGTCAGAAGCGTCAATCAAACCTCACGCCCGTACTTAGAGCCACTATTCCAGTTGGTCAAGACATTCAGAAATGGTTACGGTGCTGTCGATTCTACGCTGAACGACATCGCTTCCGATAATATTCAGGTGTGGTTGCAAGAAATGAAAAGGGACCCTCATCAGGCTTTGCGCATTTGGATGATGATGTATCGTGGCAACGGCATGTCACCGTTCGGGGTTATCCCCGATAATACTATCGCGCAATTACTGACTGGATGCCTCGGTCAACTTCACGTTGCACTCGGGATTACGTCAAAAGACGTCGGCAACCTGTACTTCGGCTCTCAAGTGGGAGGGTTATACCCGTTTTTTGAAGAGCTCGCAAGAGAGCCTGGATTTTACCGCAAGAACACAGTCAGTGTTATTCACAGTCTTTGTCGTCGAGCGTGGACGAACGAACTTTTCCTGATGCCCAAAGTGTAGAACGTAGCCGTCGCAGTCCTTTGCATTCTTATGCAAGTTTTTGGTACATGCCATCGACATTCGTGGACATCAACTCCCGCTCATTGCGGCCATGAGATAATATTGCGAGTACATAGCCTACTTGCGGCTCTATGCAAGTCTGCTTTGGCGGATAAAGCAGCGGTGTTCCATGACGCAGATGAAGTCGGAGCATCTACTGACGCAAAACAATGCATCCGTGCCTCGTTATCCACGTGTCTCGTGATATATCTTTCGTATCGAGAGGGAGACGTTGCGATCAAGACCACCCCAGACCGGTTTCAGTTCAGAGCGCGTGGATTTCAAGACATTCGTCGTATGGTCGTCCATCTCTGGTTCGCGGGAACCGACGACGATTCGTGGCTTGGCGAAGCGTTATACGCTAGTCTGGAGGCCTACATATCCGATGACAAAGCATGTGAAACGGAAAATGTTGCGTTTGTTCGAGATGACGTGGTTGCAGTTTGGGGCGCAGAGGCATGGCTGAAACGCTTGAAGCGCTTGCTCGACCAGTCGAGCCCGTCAGCTCCGAGTGGGTCTCGCATACTCCGTGTGACAGACCATCTCTTCTCGGGATGGGAATTTCGTCATTTCTTCATCCAATCCGGCGTCTTAAAAGCGGCGCAAACGCTGCTGGAACACATTTATCAGGTAGATGAATCAAAAGGCACATTGTTTTGCACATGCGCCCTGACCGTGTTGAGCATTTATCTGCAGTGAGTCTTTCGTGTCTTGACGCTGTTCTCAATTGCCGCTTACGCAAGCAATTAGAATCATGCCACGCAACAAATCAGAAATTGATGGGAAGCTACCAAACATGCGTGACCTAAATTGTGTCGAACTCCTGGGTCAGGTTGTGAAATTGACGCCTGAAGTGGGGTCCAGCCAGTATCTACCTGGTCAGTTCCTCGTCCGTCCTTGTGAAGTGCATAACGTTGACATTCTCTTGTCCAGAAAGAGCTCTCATCACATGCATCAAACTTCATTCGCGCATGACGGCCTGTATGGTGAGGCCGAGTAGATCCGATCGGAGTCACTGGTACAGTACGCTGCAGCATATCACACCCCACGCGGGTCAAAATGCGGGAATAGGAGAGCTGGTCTGGGGCTGGAGGGCACTCGGCATATGTATGCGCCTAGTTGAGAAGAAGGAGAAGGCAAGATACGAACGCGGGATGAGGACGTCCGACCGATTCTGCACGTGGAAGGGATGTGAGCGACATATGAAAGCAGTGGAAATGACAGCGTCAATGAAAATATGTGGAGGCTGCGGGGAGGCGCGGTACTGTGGGAGAATGTGTCAGGTCTTGTAAGAGTGTTTTTTTTTCATCTATAAACCTAGCTTCTACCTCTAATCCTATTGACATGACTTGACAGAGACTGGCGGGACGGACATAAACAATTATGTCGGCGTCTCAAAGACGTTCCTTCAATGGTCCCGACCCCTTGAAACGGATCGCCTCATCTGTATTGTTTCTCCCGCTTTGATCTTCTTGGGGCCGACCCGGTTTCCAATTGCTACTGGCCATGAGTGCTATGCACGCACACAACGCTTCCTGACCTAATGTCCGCATCTGACGGGCCGATGTGTCCTGTAGTCTACATTCACAAGCTGCCACATTTGTATATCGTCCAATTTCATAGCTCGTGAAGCAAAATTTTCCACAATTACTCCATGTTAAACCCTGTCGCGTCATCTATGCAGTTGATACATTTGTCACGTGGCAGGGAAGGTAAGCCTGCACAGTCGTCACCGGTCGCGTGAGTTCTCAAGCGCAGTAGGCCTATGGAAGGGTATTTGCACGGGATTCCGTCTTAACCGAGGTCTTGGTTTGAGTCCGAGCGTGACAGGTCTTGAATTGCTTGAATCCCACCGCGACAGACTTCCGCTCACACCACTGGCGCTCCCAACTCCTGTGATAGAATATATGGAGCATCTGTGCTCATAATGAACAAAAAATTGAAAGCAGAAGAGCACGAAGATTACTTAAAGTTCATACGCCGGCCATACTTTGGCAATGCACAACCACAATCGCAGGTCGACACCCTGAGTTGATAGCACGTATTGTGCGTCGAATCCCCACAATTTCTGTACATTATTTCATACCTTAGTATCACGACTCCTCAATTGCGACTCAAAGTCGCAGCCGGTACCTCAACTAGAGCACGAAAGGTCATCGCATACCATCGAAACAAGCGCAAACGGCTCGTGCACGGCGCCATCAATTGTGTCAGGGAGGTATGCTGGGTTATGATTGCAATGCAAGTCTGCGGCTCGGCTCTAGCGTCCAGCAAGTGACAGACTCCCGCAGTAGTGCTTTGCGGCGTGTGAAGAGCGTGATAGTGAATGCCGCCAAATGCTACACTTGGAGTTACCCGTTGATTACCGTCACTCCACGCGCGGTACCTGCATAAAAGCTCGGTGCTCTAGCCGCGGCCCACACACGTCAATCCAGTTTCTTGATATCCTTAGCTCTCTTCTTCTGATTCTTTCTGATTTCTTTGTTCGAGTTGATTGCCTTTCTTCTTAGCTGTAACCTTTCCCCCTCCCCTTTCCCTCTCCCTCAGACCGAATCACTTCACAGCCCGCCGCCTCGTCATGTATCATAGCACCCATACAAGTGATGTATTCTTTGTGCCGTGGACGGCAAGTTTGTAAGCTGTTACACGACCATACAATGAGCCATCTCTACTACTTAGTTATAAATTGTGCTGAACCTGTCAAGGTCGTTCGCGGACTGGTAGCCCCCGACAAGCAGTCGCCCGGCGATATTGCTGAGTTAAGTAGCGCAATAATACACGGAGACAGCGCGAGTCATCTGTGGCAGTCGGTCGCAGACAAGACCGAGTTCCAACTTCGCTAAATCTCAATCCTAACCTCAGAAGCCGCCGGGGCTCCAAATGCCAGCCATTTCAGATTTCGAGCTCGTGCCGTCCTCGTATGGCACCATGCACGGTGCGCACAATTTCAACCGTGACGGTACCAATCTTCAACGCGGCCATGACGACGTATTTCAAGCCAACCAACAGAGCTGCTATCGCGCAAATGACGATAACAACAGTTGGGGACAAAGAGTAAGCGACGGTAATCACGGACAAAGATATCCCCGTCAACGAGACGAAGATCGATAGGGTAGGTAGGCGGGAAAGCCTGGGGTAGAGTTTCATACGAACGCTCATCGCGTCGACCTGGGGGAAAATGAGGGACTTCGAAGGAGACCACAGTACTTCAGACACACCTTGGCAAAGAGCAACAGGCATCCTATCGATATTAACCCCACCGCGGCCGACACCGCTGAAAGGGCCATACAGCGCGCGGACAGCTCTTGCGTATGGATAGGGGGCATTGTGCCAAGCATTACTGCATTGAAGCTAGATGAGGATTAGGCGACCTGCATGTATGATCAGGGGTTTACTCACATAACTAGAAGCAATAGCTGAAAGGCGAGAGTGGGTGAGCCACGGCAAATTTGGAGAACGGTCGATATGTACTCACTGTGGGCCACAAACTCCGGCATTCTTCATCCACCATCGACCGTGCGTCCTGTGCGCTATCCCGATGTTCTTCAGATACGCCACTAATGCGTGGTACTCTTAGAGCGTAAGTCCATGAAATGTATGCCCCGGTGCTCAAGTGATCCGCAGCCGGTGTTCGACCGATGCTGCTCACCGTCCCCGACGAAGACCTGCCGGAATTTTGAGCATACTTGATAGCCACGATGTGAGAATAGGTGATACAGGATTAGTATGCGCAACGAACTCCGGCTCACCTGGACATGGCAGAGGCGTCTTTGTAGCCTGATATCTTTGAAGAGTGTGGGCGGTCACTGTCATGATCGACCTCGTCGACGTGTTCAGGGACCTCGAGATCTGGGGAACGACCGCTGAAGTCGACGCATATTGACTCGCCACTGGTAGGGTGCATGTCAGTCGCAATGCCTGGAGGCGTGACAGGGGATCAGAGTTCGCGAGGCTGTGAGGCCACGGCGGTGAGAGGGGCCATTTAACGCGTGCGTGTGGATACTGGTGAGCTGCGTGCGTGCTATTTGCCCCAAATTATCTTAATTAGGCATTACCCTTGTTTGGAAATACGGTTCGACCCGAGACTCTCCCTAAATCGGCAAAGTAACCTCTGTCCTGAAACATTCTTCATGATCTGTCCAAAATCTGTCACCTGCATTCCTTTATCTCTGAGCTCAAGAGTCACGGTCATTCAATTTACTCCTACGGCTATGCACATATTCGCACTCTTTGCGGCTCGCATCACCATCGATGGTCGCGCTCGGAAGGATTGGAGCGGGACACGGATACACATCGACAAGCAGGGGCACGGGAGGGCATGGGGCGGTCCGACGAATGGTTGTATCCAGTCCCATCACTAGCGCCTCAGTCAGGTCCAGTGCAAGCTCGACTCTGGAAGATCACGCCGGCCTTGAGACTGTGATCTGTTAGCATGCCGCTCTCGTGCAACGACAGCGCGTCCATGGTCTTACGCGAAGTAAACGAGCGCATGTACCAAAACTGCTTCATACAACGCGAGCGAGTCCACTGCCGGAGATCTCTACAAAGATATCGGAGTGGTTCTCGTACACTCTTGAATCGTTCAACAGTTCTGTCGCATCACTAAGTGTATTGAACGAGTGAATGTTGCCAATG
Organism: Peniophora sp. CBMAI 1063; assembly: GCA_900536885.1. NCBI lineage: Eukaryota > Fungi > Basidiomycota > Agaricomycetes > Russulales > Peniophoraceae > Peniophora > Peniophora sp. CBMAI 1063. The sequence goes on from UWZB01000057.1 coordinate 17,205, forward strand.
TACGGTTGTCAATGTTACTCTCGGAAAGTCCACGCAACATCCTCGCATTGACAAATTTTAGGTCGCCCATAGTGCTTCATCGTGAGTAGCTCTGCCAGAAAGTAGACTCACGCTGTCACAATGTAAGATCAACGAAGTGCGCTCCCCTCGAGCCGCGTTCCGGGCCTCTCGGGCTTGCGCACCGAATGGTTCGCAAACCTCCCTACCTCGTCTGTAGACGGTCACTTGACGTGGGGTGGACAGGAAAGACACGTCTGAGATATGGCGTAGTACGTTATCATGCAGAGATTGTGAGCTGCACGGTTGAGCTTGAAGTTGCACGATCTGGAGTGGGTGTCAATGGCACCGGCAATCAAAGCATAGGATGCGGTGGGCCCTGGCAGGTCCCGCAGATACGCGTAAATTTCCTCGCGGACTCATATGAATCAGACATTCAGCCATCCATAGACACGTACACCATGCTTCTATTGCCTAGAATGGAGGCCCGCTCTGACACTGCTGTTTCAACCCCAACCTTAGAAGACGCCGGAGCGCCCGACGGCCTTACGACATCAGGCACAATTTGCAGGCACGCTCGAACACTAGCCAAAAGCGATGTTGCTTTCGTGAAACCAAGACCCCCTACTATCGTAGCGGGAGTCGGTTGTCATTCTGCGGGGAGTGTACAAGGG
>UWZB01000057.1:24628-37359 GCA_900536885.1 Peniophora sp. CBMAI 1063
ATAGCATAGAGCTTGAAGACGGCGGTTTGACAAGCTACGTAACGTCACGTACGCACGCACACAAGCCATGTAAGTCCGACAAGTCGGTATGTTCTCGGCTCATGAATGTCAAAGAACACCTTCCAAAGTTCTATTACTGGCTTCTCAGCTGTTGAATCGATGGCCCGTACGTTCCCAGAAACCAACGCGGCCACGTCCTGAGGGCTATGTTTAGCTGTGCGCGCGTGTAGCGCGCGACTGAGCGGTGATGACTTTTTCCGTACGCGCACCACTCTGGTGCAATATATTTCTCGTGCACAGTCTTAAGCCACTTGTATGCTAGTACAATGCATAGCATCCAGTATGGATGATTGATTTTAGGCTCGCGCGTGAGCTAACCGACGGTAGAACTATCGTTGCGACTCTGATATCATCATACACTCTGAGAAAATCAAAAGCTCTTCAACGGCCGCCATCATACCCAGACATGGCTACACGTGTTACATGTGCGACATTGAGGTGTTAGTCTCGCTCATGATAGGCGCCATGTGAGTGCGTGTGACAGTAAGTCATTTTGAAGACCGGGATAGACTCTTCTCGTGTGCTATGATACCAAGAGTGCCCTTTCAAGAGGTCTCCTCTGCGAGAGATTGAGTCTAAAACAAAAAGTCTTCTCCATCAGGCCACTCCCGCAAACAAAATCGGCTTTTTCCCGGGCGTCTTTGCCAGCCTAACTACCCCCCCTCCCCTCCCCCGCATTTGATTTCTCTTTCTATCTTGACACGGTGTTCATGCAGAGAACAGTCTCTGTATCAAGTCATGATGACTCGGCAAGTGCAGACCGCATCAAAGAAGGCTTTGAAGCAATGCAATATTTACACGGAGCGCAGTATTCTTCATCGCAGCCGCGAGAACGTGCCCAGCTTGCGGAGCAGCTCCGGGCCGACGCCAGGACGCTAGAGACCAAGCTTCGTCACACTCAAAGGCGTATCAACCAGTTGTCGCCTATAGGCTCCTTAGCTCCCGAGACGCTCGGAATTGTCTTCTCCTTCTTCTCAGAGCTTGAGCAGCCTCGAGCGTTCAACCAGTGCACTTCCGGCTCATTGGGATGGCTACGACTGATGCACGTTTGCAACGCGTGGCGGAATGTCTGTATTTCAACTCCACAACTTTGGGCCAATTCGCTTGGCAGGCTGCCCCGTGCTTTGCCCGTCTTTTTGAAGAGGGCAGGCGAGCATACCCCACTCAGGTTCCACCTCTCAGACAACTGGGACACTTGGATCGCTGGATATAGCTGCACAGCCGACTGCGCCGACTATCGTCCCGATATGGTGAACGTGACTACTGAACTCTTATTGCGATCGAGACGCATCGTTGATCTCGAGTTACATCTCCCCATGTCAGGAGTTGGAACTACCATCGGCGAAACCCTGCGCGAGTATGATTTTGGGGCCCTCACACACCTTCGTCTCGAGACTGCCGTAGTTGGCGGTTCAAGAACGTTAATGCGCGCCTCGCTCGTCTCGCACATGCTACGAACCGCGGACTTTGGTGGTTCTTTCATACCAATCATTGCTCCGTCCCTCACCTTCTTGTCCTTGAAAAACATCTTCGGTGGGCTTGATGGGAATATGCTGCACGACGTGATCCGCGCCAGTCCATGTTTGGAGGCTATCATTCTCATTGATCTGCCTCGCGGAGTGCTTAAGGAGAAACCTGAGCGCCAGGCGGTCAGCTTGCATCGGCTAGTCTACCTCCGTATTTCATTGACAGCGACTGGTGAAGAGATCAACACATTTGTGAGGAAACTGAAAACCCCTCGCACGGTACAGATGGACGTTTGTTGGTGCTTTAAGCCATTGAACATGGCGGATCACGAAGCCGTGCATTCCATCTTCAAGGCGACGTACTTGGAAAGGGAAGAAACGGCGCTTGAAATAAAGAAAGACTCAATCGAGCTGCGTACATCTTTCTGTCGGGGACGTTGGCAGCAGCTGAAACTCTCCATCACCCTTGGAAATAACGGCTCCGCTGATATTCTACGGGACGCGTGCCTCGGTCCATATCTCGAAAAAGTCGTGCATCTCACGGTCAGCTCTGTGTTTTATGCGGCTGTGGACGAGTGGGCACAGATATTTGCGCTTTTGCCGAGCGTCGATACATTGGAATTGAGCGTGTGCAGGAGTTCTTTGCGGCCTCTGTCACTTGAACACATTTTTCACGCACTTGCCCGGTGCTTTGTCGAAGACAAGAGCTTCCCTACTCTCATCCCACTACCGAAGCTGTCGACTTTGACACTGAACACGACCATTGACGCCAGCACAATCTCAATACGAAACGAAATTCTGCCGTGCCTGAGCTTGCGCGCGTTTGCGGAGGCAAACTCGCTCCGCACGATCTGCTTAGAGGGATTCGAGGCGATTCCCTCCCTAGACAGACAATTGCGAGAAGTAGTCGGCGCCGTGGCGTGGAAAGATACTTGAGAAAAGCGTGCATGTTAGCAAAGCGAGCGAGTCGGTGTCCCATGGTTGCTGTATAACCGTTTTCTACAGCATATAGGACCAGGACGAGCATGCGGCGGTGGGAATATTTCAATTCGGCTCACATTCAAGACCTTGCTCCTCTACCATGTTTGTACGCCGTCCTGGCTGTCGGCTCTGACTACCAATACATGTCTGGCAATTATAATGAACATATGGCTTGCATGTGTCTTGCACCGCTTACTACGGCGACGAAAGACAGGCGCAGCGCGCCGGATCGGCTGAAGCCAGCGAGTAAATTACCAGCCAGAGGACGCGGATAGGTCAATCAGAGGAGTGGGAAGAATGTGCGGACGGCAGCAAGAAGAGATAGACAATGTAAGGGACGTGCCGAACCGTCAGTGAGGGAGATACAGAACAGATGTATACATGACACGCAACGAAGCCACGCAGGGTACGGACATAGTTTGGATCAGGTGGGTTGCGCCAGTCGGGCGTGAGAGCCCTCCAAATGTGATCATTAACTTCAGTGAGTAAAGAAGAGTGGTGGGCTGCAGAGATCAAAAATGCGGTAATATTGGGGTGTGGGGAAGGGAGAGGATACCAAGGATGTGACGGTCGGGAGGAAGAGAACGGCGAGAGCTTGGCCACAACACCTCTCTGCTTAGACAACACACCCAGCACAATGCGCGAGCTACAGCCGGTCTTGTGAGTGTGGGTGGACTCCAATAGTGCACTCTGTGTAAGTAGTGTGTCTGCGGAGACATGTCCAAAGCGATGGCGGGCCACGCCAGACCAGAGGGAAAGGCACTCCAAAGCAGGCTGCAGACGTCGTGACGCCGGCGCCAACGCCGGAAGTGCCGCACAGTTATCCGAGTCTTCGTGCCGCAGCATTTGCTTATCTCCTGTTCCACTCATGTCACTGTGGCTCGGTCGTCGTGGCGCAGGTAGCACGTTCAAGTCGGTGTTGTAAAGCGAGCACGCGGGTAGCTGTAGCGTAGCTACTGCAGGATAAAATAAGCTTAACAGCAGTACGAGTAGATTATGTCGTGTCCACCGAATTACTAATGAAGTTTTAGGCCGGCCGTGAAGCGATCCCAGTGAAAGGTAAGAAGTCGATGAAGTCGGGCGAGATGATTGGCGTCAAAGACGGGGATCACTTGGTGATGCAAATCAGGAGAGAGTGAAAGGGCGACCCTACGCGCGGCGCCTTGTTGCTCAGAGAGTTTGTTGGAGCGCCTTGGGGCCCATCTACACCCATTCTCGTCATTTCTGGGCCACGTCGCTCATGGGACTCGGAAGACTAGCCTGCCGTCGAGGCAGCGCCGAGCGGTGCAGTACGTATAGGGCAAAACACACGAGGACAATTCAACATCGTGCACGGAAAAGAGACCATATGCAATCTAGAGGCGAGCGGACTGCGGCGCGGCGCCGGAAGCCTCCTCTCGCTCAAGACGGTCTTGTCTCAAAAATAAGGACAGTTCATCGTGCTTTTGCCCGAAAAGAAGTTACGTGAGCTCTCGAGGCCCACGTATGGCTGCGAGGGGATAGCTTTAGATTACAGCGAGGGGTGAAAAGCCAGACATCGTTCGGTCGCCGGATAGTGGGACTCGGATGGAAAGAAGCCCAAGGCAAGTAGGTGTACTGCACTAGTGGAGTTAAAAATAAAGATTGAGAACTACTATTGTACCAATTCAATATGTTCGTTGCAGGCGCGACCGCGGGCGGCCGATCTTGAAGGGCACGCCGCCTGGAAGCACCTTGGTGCCGAAGTGAAGACCAGCGGCGCGAGCGCATGGCGCAAAGGCTTGGCAAGCAGTGACTGTGTATGTTGTGGTGGGAGCAAGTAAGTTCAACATGCGAGTGCGGGCTGCAATAGAAATGGTGGTTGCGCGACGAGGAAGACGCGAACGCGCGAGCGGAGGACTTGCCGCGTGCTGACGGTGGCCTTCTCACGCGCCGAGGGTGGCCCCGCCTAGCTAGCAGTGCTCACGGGTACGCTCGCGAACGGCGTCTGCGCGCAGCGGCTACGCTGGAGGGGGCCATCTACGATGCGGTCCACGCGATGTTCGGCAACCACGTCTGATGATTACCAACGCAACTGGGTCTCGACTAGCAAGTTACACATGGATTCAGGATCTACAAGAAGCAGGGAGGGTGACACTGTCCATCCAGGGGAAGAGTTGAAAGGCGAATGGAGGGTTGTCGGGTGCCGCAACCACAAAGTCAATTGGACGTCGGGGAGCGCGGTCGGCAGACATACACGATCGCCCAATGTACATACTACATTGCTCACTTCCAAGGCTTTCACAGCCAGAGGTAGACCGACAGTAACGGAAGCTTCTCGTAGACTGTGCCCATAGAGCGTCATGGCATGACATTCGTGAAGGTAAAGTCGGACGTTGGTCGGATGCTGCCCGTCAAAAGTGTTCCGTTGCGTCATGGTTTCCGTCAATCATACGCAACTTACGAGTATACTACAGTGTGCACAGTACTAGGTATAAGAACAGCCTTTCATTCAGCGGTAGTGACCAACAATGTACACCGTTCCGTACGCAATGCGGCCACCGACGCCCAGCTAATTAGACATGGCGGTATGACGTTCAGTCAGTCATTCCAAGTGACTGGACTTACCCCTTTCTACACAGGAAGCTTACAATCTCTGGTGCTGGGGACGTTTAGCGAATGACACTCATGCTGCATTTCCACCCAGCACTACCTACCTGCCGCTCTACACCAGAATGTAGCACTCTCGACTTGCATCTGCATCTCACTCGCTCCCATTCCGGAGTGAGGTATTGGCTTTATCTCCTTCATCGTAAGCATGTCACGGTATTTGCGGCAACTCTCACCTGCTTTGGTAAAAGTGTGTGCGCATATGCATGCGCACACGCCCGCGCGTGGTCTCGTAGTCCGCATGTAAAGTTCAGGGTATCGCTATACCCGCTGCTCGGGTGCATTGTGGAGGCGGCCTTGTGCACGTCACATGCGATGCTTGACAAAGCACAACGACGCGTGGCTCGGCAACGCAGTAGGGCAGCTGACGCTATCCGTGTCTTAGACATGCGTTATCAAAAACGGCGAGGTGCGCGCCTCAATACCTTTCGTACCTGAAGCGCACAAATTTTCAAAGCATCGCATATCTGATGCCAAACGTCTTACATCTATCATATTCATGGTATCGTGGGTGCGGACGACTTCCATGTCTCGCGCAATTAGATTCAAGATGGCTACTTCACACATCGTCGTTGTCATCGATTGGTATGTGCTCAGTTCACACTCTTCTCGTGTCATCGTGGCTAATGCTTGAGTATAGAGCAGGGGTTCTGAGCGTCAGATCAGAGGCAGGGTCGACCTTGTATGGTCGCATCTGTGCAGGATCCGGCCGGGATTGCGTTCAGTTTGTAGTTTTGGAGTCTCAAAGGCGCTGTTTTGTCAAGCACCCGCTAGAAGCGGACATGCACTGTGATAGAACCAGGATCACTCGGGCTGCCACCGAGGCACGCAGCGATTCACTCTGTTTGAATGGTTGTCGGGGGACATGCCACGGTTGACGCTTGCAACGTGCGACTACTCTCTCGACATAAACATGAGTGGAGTCTGTCTACGAGAGAAAGCGTGAAAAGAATGGCACGGGTACCGAGCTTAGAACTCACGCGTCATTCTCTATTTAACCAGCATCTGTCGTCATGGAACGAACTTTGAAACGTGACTGTTCGATGAGAGTACTTCCACTCGATGATCGCCAGCACAGCCAATCGCCCGCTGACCTTCGTGCCGCTCGCAGCTTCTAGTCCAGCCGCTGTCAGAGAGCTCTGGGTAATGGAGAGCGACGGTAATTCGGTGTCGTAAGCTTTCGCAGCGCATTCCAGAGGGGACGCAGATGTTTGCGTGACCGTAGAAACCGATCTCGGGATCGCGATATTGCCGTGGTGTCCGTTTGTCATAAGAAGATATGGATGACCTTGGACGCAGAAGATACATCTGTCGGTTCGGGTGTTTTCTGGAAGTGAGAGCATGGCGTCAGGGCGGTTTGACTGAGCACGCGCCGCAACGTGATGGCATCAACGCGGGGGTTAACCCTCGTGCCGTTCGTTGCTTTGGTTCGGGTGTCAGACTGACTCAGACATATCTCCCCCTCGCTCGCTCACTCTCTGCTCAGTATCGGATTTCCTTGTTCACCGGCCTTTCCTATGCCAGCCGAGCGACGGAAGCGCTTGACGGTCGCACGGTCGCACGTACATCCTCTCACCCGGCCGGTACAGTCGCCACGGAGGAAGCGAGCAGGCGCCTCCCGTGACGAAACGACAGCCGTCGACCGAGGCCTCGTGCGCACGAGAGTAACCCTGCTCGATGCTACCGGACAAAAGCATTCGTACACGCTGTCGTCGGAAGTTGTGGATCTTTTGTACTTCGTCACAGAACGCCATCGCATCTTCCGGGAGCGTCTCGAGGGCAAGCCAGCGCCCTGGACGAAAGACGTCCTACTTCAACAGAGGCACTTCACAAATGTCTTTCGCGTACTGGACAGGTGCTCTCAGTACTGTCTGAGCCATGTCATCAGAGAGGGTCCAGCCGTATTCAAGGAGCAAGTGTTCCGAGTCGTGGCCTACAGCATACTGGGATTCAACCCGGTAACATACGGATATCTGGAGAAGACATTCGGATCTCCATTATTGTTGGAGAGTTATGACGAGCACGCATGGACCCGAGCATTGAGTTCTATAAATTTCTCAATTGGTCGGGGCGCCTATCAGATACCTGCGCCTACCGTCGACCAAATCGGAGAAGGCACCTACTGCGCTCGCTTGGTCCGGCTCGTTAGCCTGATGGTGAAGTCTGAAGTCGACTTGGCTCTGGAAGGATGCAAACACCTTCGCGACTTGCACATCATCATCTCCAGCTACCCGTCGATGACTGCCTTTCTGGGTTATCAGTGCGTCCTCCACCGCGATTGCATAAAGAGGGTTTGGAGTGTTGCTGACTGACTCTCATTACAGGGTGGTTTTGAACCTGAACATGATCCCAGCACTTTCCTGCCCAGAAGATTGGGCACAGCCGGGACCTGGAGCAGTGAAGGGCTTGAGGGCGATATTTGGAGATGACCTTGGCACTCAAATGATGGTGCCGGCAATGGAGTGGCTGCGCAAGCACTTTTCGGAACTGGCGATTGAGGCCGGTTACCCGATGCGCCAAGTTCCCGCGCTCAAGGCTGACTCTCCCGGGTTCACCCTCTGCGACATCGAGCACCTGCTGTGCGAGTTTCACAAATACCGTTCTGCACCGAGCGATGGCAAGGGATGTCGCCGGTATGAAGGATCAATATCCACTGTCACCGTCCCCGTCACCGAGCACCTCCCCAAGAACTGGGTCCACCATGATCTGGCTTGCCAACGACGTGATGACTCTTATGCTTTCCCGCCTGCCGACGAGGATGAGGAGTACATGCCGTTGAGCGTCCTGGAGGAAAAGTATCCCGGAACGCCTAACCATCAGTATCGGGTCCGCTGGGATGGTTACCCACCCGAATTCGACACTTGGGAACCTGCGAAATCTCTATCAGAGAGCTCGCCGACGGTGGTGGGGTGCTTCAGAAAGAGGATAGACAAGGTTGCAATGATGCTCTCGGAGTATACGTCGTAGTGGATGTCATAAAGATATTATTCATGACATATCTCTCCTGAGCGATACAAAGCGTCAATAGCTTGTCAACCGTCAGACATGAAGCAAAAGGGGAAATGGTACTCCCGAGTTTGAATGTGTTTTTCGCCCATGCAGATCCATGCAGATCCATCCATCTTACCCAGAGTTGAAGCTCACTCAGGGCCATCACTCCCCAGATCTTTGTTCTGACTAGCGCAGAGTGATGGCAGCTCTGTGAAAGATGTGTAGAGGGACGTCCTACACACTGTCTATTCTGCGCCAGAGCTCAAATTTGCTTACAGCGCATATGGCAGATCTATGCGGAACGGGTCTAATGATTTAACCGTTCACACTTGCAATCACTCGTCAGCGTAGTGGACCAAGAAGTCGGTCGATGGTAGCTTCTGTCTGAAAAGTCGAAAGACACCGACTCGGATCAATCACGGACAAGCATGTGAACATCACGGGAGGTCTGAGATTGTGGCCTGTTGGCTCAGGTGGTAGAGTACCAAGTGCACAAGCATGATCCGGCATTCAGTTCGTGTGGGAGGCAAGTCCATTACCCAGATGTTGTAGAAGGCCGTCATTGGAGCAGGCATATGAACGGGGATTCATATGCCTGCCTCGAGGACCGTCCTCCATAATATCTGGGCGACTCCGCTCTCTTTTGCTTCTGAGGCTTCACCAGTCCTTAGGGGTGATGCGGCACCACAATCCTGTGCCGCTATACAAAGGTCAAGCAGTACGAGCTTGTGTGCACTGTCATCACAGAGCATTGTCCTCAGAGTGTAAAAGTGGTTGTCTGAGGGGCAGTCTTTGTTTGCTCAGATACATGGGGAGAAGATATACCCGGCTGTTGTAAGGGCAGCAGTGCCGACCAGCAAAGCTTGCGCCACCTCTTTCAAGAAATATGAAGGAGGCACACACATTTCACGGGTCAAGGTCACTTCAATCGCGGTAGCTCCAGTGCCGCTCATCCACGTCGCGCTGGACGATACGTCGATGGAGCAAGTGAAGATAAGGTAAGGTCAGACGGGAGGTACCTGAGACGTGTTACCGTACAGAGCACATCATGACTTTGGCCTTGCAGCTGAGTAGACTAAAACACACTGAAAGAGACTGAACGGTGCTAACGCGGGGAGCGGCCAAGGAACTAATTGCACTGATGTGGCTGGGTCGTCGGAACGCAGGTAGCGCGTTTTGGTCGGTATTGAAGGGCGGGTGTGCGTGTAGCCGTACTGTATATACTGTATAACAGTGTAAGCGCTAGATCAGTACGATTAGAGCACACTGTGTGAGCCGCTCAAAGATCCGGGCATCGAAAACGGTCCTGTGAGAGGATAAGAGGCCGAGAAAGCCGGGCGAGAAGTTCCGCGTCGAAGACGAGGGTCGCGCAGCGATGCGGATCAGAAAAGTAAAAGGGATAGCTTGAGCGGGTTGTTCGTCAGGTAGCTCGTTAGAGCGCTTGAGGATCAGCCTCTGGCTAGAGAGGGAGGGGGGGAAAGCGAGGTTCTTATTTTCGACAATACAGAAACCAAGAAGGCTCACCTGCCCTACAGACAGCGGCGAGTTGAGCCGTACGAGGGGCGTGCAGAATGGTAAATAAACGGATCCGAGACAGAAACCGTTAGAAAACCAGTGAAGAGCGGGCAACCTAGCCACGCCAAAGACCTCTCGTTAGAGACTGTCTCGTTCCAGCGGCTCAACCCGTTTCTCTTGCTCTGGCCCGCACAGGGCGTACGTATAGTCCCCAGGCCCACGTAAAGTGACGGGAGGGGAGCGTAACATGGAGGACGGCGAGAGGGAAGGTGTTCGGGAGGCGCGCGATTGTCGGGAAGTGAGATAGAGACGGGAGGGAAGACCACGATCAGTATAGTTAGCCGAAAAGGCATCGTAAGAGTATGAGGGGAGCAGTTTCTAAGATACAGTACCCTAATTCAATATTTCTCGCATTGTCTCGGGCTGTGGTAGCGCGTGCAAGGCGCGGGCGGCCAGTCGTGAAGGCACGCCGCTGGGCACTCGGTGCCGGAGTGCCGGTAAAGAGAAGCGGATTCGCGGCGCCGAGACCTGATGCGGGGATCGTGGGGAAGAATTTGATAGCCGTAGAGGTATGATACCTGGAGATGCCAGTAGAAATGGCGGTGGCGGTTGAAGACCAGGAATACGCCAACACGAGCCGCGGAGGACCTGCGGCGTGTGGCGGCGGCCTTCTCTCGCGCAAAGCGGCGTGGCCGCGCCGATCTGGCAGTGTCCAAGAGTACGCTCGTGGACACTTCCACAGTGAGCATAGTAAAACGCACTGTAACGCCTTATAAGCTTTACTATTTGGCTTAGGGCTAGGGGTAGTGTTGGTGCGTCAGTGCGACCGGCTCTCTCAGTTGCAGCACAAAACGTCAATGCCCTTGCACAATGAGTTCAGACCTCGTCGATTGTCATCGTAGCGATGGCAATTCGACTCTGAGATAAGTCAGTCCCGGCGCGAGCGTTGGAGCATTGGACATATACTGACGGAGCGAGCTTGTCATTCAGTCGTCAAGTAGTTTGCCAAGGGATACCCAAACACTGACGTGGTAAGCTGGGAATGACAATGTCTTTGCAGAACAGGTCGCAAGTGACGCCAGCGGCATTACTAGCTGTATCATAACGAGCGTTGGGATAGCGCACCACGTGTAATCTTACTATCGTAATATTGTCATGAGGCCCGTGCATCGGCGTCATAGGTAAGAGACGTGACATGCAAACCCTACCAGCGGGACGGGGTCGTCACAATCACCCCTCGTGCCCAGCCCCTGTACCGTTCCCGCTCGGGATAGCTCTCTGCTACTCACCGGACCAGTGAGCGTTGCAGGTCACAAGCCTGATACGGGTGAAAAAAGCGAGCGAAGATGGTGCGCATGTATGCTCTACTTGTGCACAGTGTCACGACCGCGTCACGGTGATAAGAGTTGCCTCATGGCACGCATCTCACCCGTTGACTTCCACCATCGTCTCCCAGTGAGCATCCTGACGCAACCACCCCGATCCTGTAGCCTCTATGACGGATACCATTGATCAAGGGCTTGTTGTAACACGCAGAGTGCCCCCTGAGATTCTTTGCGCCATTTTTTTGTGTGCCGCTAGCGCAGATGGTAGCGCGCCAATGTTTAAACGAAAATCTGACGGTCATATCATTGGCTGGGTCACCCATTCATATGTCTGCCGTCTTTGGCGCAGTGCTATGCTCTCCTTTCAACGGCTTTGGGCGGAATACGTCGGGTGTTTGCCGGCTGGCACCTTCACGTTCATCACTCGCGCCGGACGTTATGCCAAACTCCATCTGCACGTCATGGGATATAATATCGTTCTTGTGATGCGCGACATTCTCATAGAGAATTCTAGTCGGGTCTCTGCAGTAACGATGAGGCGCTGTTTTCCTTCGGACGTCGACCTGCTTCTAAAGCACGTCAATCGCAACATCTTTGAACGAGTGGTGGTCTACTATGACCAGGAAGACATCTTGCACATGACCCCAGCAGCTCCGCTTGCATTGTTTTTTGGGAGCGAAAACCATGCGATACGAGTCATAAACATCGTAAATTCTTTCCCCTTGGTCACGATCAACGAACTCCATTCGTTATTCATGAATTGCCCAAACCTCGTCGAGTTCAAACTCCACCATACATCAATTCTGAAGCTATACTCACTCGATGAGCAGGAGCCGGCGGACATTATTGAGCTGCCTCATCTGAAGCGACTCGAGCTTCACACTGTACGTTCTCTTGCCGATAAGCTTCACGCGCTTTTTGCCCTCCTCAAATTATCACCGTCGGCGGAGATCCATATTGTCGGCAAGGACATCACACCCATGTGGGCTGAAAAGCTTCTCGACACTCTGTGTGCAAGATGTGGGGAATGCACAGAGCTAAGACTCGAGTGGGTCAATGACCGACTCGCCGTTTATCGCGCCGCCTTAGCCGGCACTCCTGACTGCATCTTCTCTATCTCCATGGAGCGGCGCTTAGACGAGATCATGTCGTGGCGATTTCAACAGCATATCAAGTCAATGCTGGGGAACGTAAAGGTGTTCGTCACCGACGACGATGACGAAGAAGAGTGGGAAAGCTGGGCCTGGCTCTTCGATTCCATGCTCAATACCGAGATACTCGAGCTCGCCAAGTCGCCGAAAAAGCGCGCATATTCTATCGGGAAGCCTTTTCCCAGCTTCGAGGCGCTTTTTGAGGCGCTTAAAGCCCGTAGACTTTACACTTTCGGAGCTCGCACATTCTTCAAACTGCGTCTTCCAAAGCTCACGACCGTCGAGCTGAAGGAAGGCATTGGACCGGGTCAAGTCTCTGTCTTCAACAGCCTTCTTGCCTGCTACAAGACGCGCAGCAACTCGGGCCGTCCGTTGCGGCTGATGGTTGCTCCTGAACCATATTGGTTGGGATCGCGCGCCCTTCTAGAGCTTCTGACTGTGACAAACGGCATCGCCACACGATTTCAGCCAGTATTGGGCTCGCCTTTATATGACCGCGTGTATACCGAGTCAGATGGATGGGTGTACAAGCCATGTGTAAAACACATAAAAAACTGTGAAGTGGAAATTCCAATCGTCGAGCACGGCATGGTACTGTAATCCCACCCCCCACC
>UWZB01000057.1:37423-61389 GCA_900536885.1 Peniophora sp. CBMAI 1063
GGCCACTTGCTTACTCGTGTTTCATATGAATAAGCTCCGATTCTGTCTTAGCGCACAACCATTCTGAGCACTCGGATCACTGATTTAGCCCCCATCCTGCACGTTCCCTAACGATAAATGTTGACGATGTGGACGCAATGCATGTAGTGCAGATATTGCGTTTGAACTGCTCCGAGACGGACTTTTATTGCCAGTTGCATACGTTGCAAAATCGCACTCAGGCAGCATAGCAGGTCATTTTGGTCACTTTCTTCCTTGTTCACACAAGCTGTCGTGAGTGCAGCATGTCTGACGTATAAACATGACTGATAGCTCGCTCGAAAACCGGCCGGGAGAGAGGAGGGGAGGGAGTTGAATGAACCGTGCTAAAGCGCAGTTCTCACCTAAGCTTCTAGGCATGATAAATGGAGACATGGTCAGCAGGCCTTGTGTTACACTTTGGTTTCACCATGTAGCGTGTGAAGACCGAGATACTATTCATGTTGGCCCTGCTGTTGTTTGCCTGACGTAGCTTGAAAGCAATCCCCTCTCCCTACGTTCGTCGACACACTTTTCCTCCCTCTTCCTCTCTTCATCGAGCTTTCTCGCTTTATAATCTCTCGCTACCACATGATCCAAAGTCATTGTCAGGACCAGCCTAGCGCAGCATCGTACAAGACCTTTTACGACCTGCCCGTCGAGGTCGTAATAAAGGTTTTCCATCTCTGCCCCGACATTAAAACCTCTCTCAGCATTGCCATGCTCTCTCGCCACTTTCACCATATTGTGCTCAGCGATATCTCCGCACGGTATGCCATAGAGCTACACAAGACTGGAATGCGTAGCATCGACAAATGTGCTTGGAACCTTCGTCAGCGCTTCGAGGCTTTGCAGGCGTACCGCTCCGCGCTAAAGTCATCTTCGCGGTATTCGCAATGCGGTGCGGTCATACAATCCTATACTGGAGCGAGGTTTGCTGTTTTCACCCACCAAGGTTTCTTGTTAATCATCACGGGTGACAAAGCAAGCCCGATTCGCGTTTGGCGCCTGCCGAGCCCCATCAGGGGAATATCGCTCCATGAATTTCCCTCGCGTAACCTTCCGCGTGCTCTTGTGAACTTCCGTGCTCAAGTACAGAACTCCTCGGTAGTAGGCGCGCTACTCAGTCCAGGGAGCGATGTAACGATATACGTGGTTCGTGCGAGGAGTTATCTGGGAGAGGGAGAGTGCGTGTCTCGATTTCGTCGTGTATGATCTCTTTTGTCGTTCTCATTGGCAAGCCAGCGATGAATGGTGTCAGTTTGCGCTCTTCCCAACGAGTCTCTCCTCGGGTAACCCGGTACCTGGCCTATGTTCTTGCTTGCTCATGGGCATCAAGTCAAGGTTCCGTGTTGAGCCTCTCGACTCTGCACTGAAGTCGTTCTGTACATTTGGCCCATACGTTATGTATGGCGGAAGTCACGCAGACACGGACAAGAAACCGCCGACATCATCCGAGTTCTGTGCGCTTGTGGTCAATCTGCAAACGGCGTCGAGATTTCTTGCTCTGCTGGTGAGAGATTTACTCCGCGGTGCAGTGAGCTGACCAATTGCTCATTCGCGTCCCAGCTGAAAGGGGTGCTGTGTATCACATTCATGAGCGACAACCTGGTGTTATGCATGCATGCAGTCATCCCGCCGTTTTCCGATCGCAAGTCAATTGCCTTGGTCATCTCGGTGTTTGACTTGGGACTGATATTTGTCCCCAATCTCGGCGACCGGTACATCATCGTCGACCTCGAGAGAGAACAAGCTCCTATTGGCCGTGTGGCCTGCCTCGGTCTTCCTGGTAGATACAATCTCGACGACGTCATGTTTCGTAATTTCCACATCAAAGTCGGGATGCAGGTTGGTCTGCCTTTTCAGAAAGGCGGTCTCGTGGAGGAGAAGGGTGCTTTCACATATGATGACAGCGCCATATTCTGCACCGGGCCTTTCATTGACAGTGTTGAGTTGGACCCGCACCAATGCTTAGGGTTCATCTTTACATTCCAAACCGTACGGAAGGCTTTATCCTATGTGCAACATCCTCACAGACCCGTTCCCTCGGCTGTGTGGGCTGGAGAGAGTCTGAGGCCCAGATCCGTTTGTGGGCCACTGGCTGGAGGGGTTCCAGATAAGGACATACATGGGCCTTTCCACGGGCTACTTGATACTCACCCTGCGCGTATCGCCGTTGCACTATGCGAGTCACCAAAATCGGATGCTGAAGACGAGGATTTTTCCAGTACTACGAGAGAAGGCGGGAATGTACGTTCAGCGCGGCGCATTGCAAGGCGTGCGAGCTTCCAAACTAACCTGCAACGCCTCAATTTTCAGAGCCCGCGTTTCGGTTGTGAAACTGTTCGCCACATCGATCGATTGCCTCGCCATATGAGCCACCTAAAGGGCCAGTTTTCGGCAGATGCTTTTGTAGAAATCAAGGTGGGGTGTCTTGTCCTTATGAAGACGGTGGCTCACAGGTATCCTGCAGTCCTCGCAAATGCCTAACGGGAACCTTCATACAAACTCTGTGTTGATTCGATCACTGGTATCAGTGGTCTGAGAGGCGGAATTTGTTTATCTACTGTCGCCGAGCTTAAGATCTGATGACGCCAATTATGCACTTTCAGAGCGAGCGTAGACAACGGAGGCTCGTCAAACCAAAGACGGCGCTCTTAGTAGCCACGATATCTGTAGTCACACCAAGATGCGGGAATGATAATGATGACATGTGTGTATATGCGAGGAAAGTATCGTATCTGGTGTCTTTTACCAAGCATGATGCACGTCCAGCGGCCAAGTATTACCAGATGGCTGAACACGTGAACGGTTGGGTAGCATTCGAGGCTGGGAACTGCCTACAGGCGCAAATGTCTACGAGCGTATATCACAGTCATGAAGATCATCTCGGTGGCTGCAATTGACATGATTCCAACAAGCTTACTAGGTGCCCCACTCAGCGTTCTTTATATCCTAGAAAAGACGAGCATTACGCTTTGGCGGGTCCTGTGAGCAATGTCTGTTCAAGAAACAAGTCTCAAAGTCACTAGCGTCAGACAAAGAGCGCAACAAATGGGACCAGCTGTCGCATAGCTGTGGTCAGGTTCCTTGTAACTTCCGAGATGTCAGTGTTTTAGTCTGGAATGAAAGGTTTCGTTGATGTCTACGTGAAGCGGCACTACAGATACTCGGAACTATTTAAATAGCGCTCTAATGATCCTGACCAGGCCTACAACCTTTAGCGCTCTCTATTCACAGTTTCAGCATATATGACGTTGGAGCGCGCTTCCCAGAATCCTGTGCAGCAATCCGTCGCCATATAACGGAATATCGCCGCATTTGTGATGGGTAAAAACCGTTCAAGTAGTAGTAGTAGTAGTAGTAGTAGTAGTAGTAGTTGTAGACCACCATCGGACCCTCAGTCGGTCCCGGCTGGATCCCGGCTAGCCCCTGTTCCCAGGCGCGACACACCCGGCGACGTGAGCTATCAGCAATGGATGACGACGGCTGGAGTAGATGGTTACTCTGTGATATGTGGCGTATTGTTCCCTGGTTCACAATTTATGTCATGATACAACCGCCGTTTTGCGCAAAACGGGTGCGTTTACAGGAATAGGCTTGACTACATGGTTTGACCAGTTTCGTCACCACATGGCGCATGATTACGGTGGAGACCATAGTCACTTTCCCCTGACTCGCGATTTGGTGTCGACCGACACACGTGCCACATGCAGCGGCAGTTTGGTCACACGATGCGGCTGTCATCTGGCTGCGCGCACCACGCACACATCATAAGATTCACCGAGTGATAAACACAAAAATTCTGTAGGCTAACCAAGTTGAGCGTGCGTCCAAGGTCGAACACGGCTACTCCTCTCACCATGACATCCCCTCTCTGGGTTTATGGTCAAGCAAGTAACAAAGTCGGCAATTTTTTGGGACTCCCCGTCTTCCTGGAGTCAATGATGATGGTGCTCTCGGGCGCATTGCCTTGACTCTCCCACCTGTCCGACGCTTCCACGAGGCTGCATTCCAGACAGAGCCCATTCCGATCGATGGAGGATGAACGGATGACGACGAGGTGGCGTGGACAGGGCAGATTTGTGAGAATGTTCAAAGCATCTCGCTCTCCGTGCAGTCTCAACGTATCCAAGCGCTTCACGTGCTGCAGCTGGCCCCAATCAAAGTCCCCGTCGTGAGAGTAGCGGCTTCCCATGCCGTGTATGGTAAGGTAGCGTAATTCGCGCTCGGATAGATCGAGGAATGCCTTCTCGACAGGGCGTGTGACGGTAACAACCCCGGGCGCAAGCCGCACGTTGCAATCGTAAGGGTATGGAAGTCTCGACCGTGTCCGCACGCTGTCTGGGTCCACATGATGGTGGTCGTTGCAATGGCTGTCATCGGCATAGGAGCAAGTGAAGTGGAGCAACGTGTGCTCTATGTAGAGTGAACGGGTCTCGGAAAGACGCCGGAAAGCAGCGTAGGGAATGGCGGATCCATGAGTGTTAATGTCCCATGTACCAGTGGTCACGACATGAGCCAAGATGGACTCGATTGACTCGGCATCTGTGCTGGTGATTTCGATATCGGCATGCGTGTGAATGGGCTTCAGATCTATTCTGGAACCTTCGTCTGCGCCGCGTACTGAGATGTGTGAGATCCGTAGGAAGCTCAGGCAAGGGCATGAGCCGATAAAGTCTATAACATTGTCGAGATAGATAACGCTCTCATCGCAGTGTCTTGGCCTCACGTTATAGCCTTCGTAACGCGGGCGCGAGAAGCCCGGACAGGGCCTGACTTCAAGGCCAATGAAGTGAGCGCGAGTCAATGCACTCGAAGGAACGACCGGTATAGCGTCGCTGAGTTTGAAGAGGGGAAACGTCAGACTTTGCAGCTGCATGAGACCGAGATAGTCTCCGATCCGTTGATACAGACTCGCGAAGGGGCTGTCTTGGCTGTAGTCCGCGGCAGTGATGATCTTCTCGTTTACGCATAGGGTGATCTTGATCTCGCGGGCCCTGCCCAGGATCGACGGTTGCTGAAATAACCACTCTATGAACGGTGTCACGTCGCGCAGACGCGAGGCTCGGATGGTCTGATCGAAATCCAGCGTGAGACTGGCGCCTTTAGATAAGGAAACCAGCCACCCTGTCGCCTTCTTGTTCGGAAAACAGATGGTAAATCGAGCAAAGAGCCTTGGCAGATTGAATACTCGGCTTCTCAGCTGGCGACACACGTGCCCGATCTTGATAAAGCCAAGGGTCATCGCAGTATACTGGGGGTTTGAAGGCCGCACGCGGTGACAACCAGGAGGGTCCACGCTCGCTGACTCCTCAATGACCATGTCCCAGATCTCGCCAGGAAGTATCTGCTGTCATATGCTTGTCAGCACAGGCGTTTCCGTACTCTGTATCATCTCACAAGAATGTCCTTGCTGCGCCCAGAATAATGGTTGCCTCCGAGCGACATCATGCGCGGTTCGTGGCTGGATAGCATAGCCGAAGCGTGTCTGTATAAGTCTGCCTTTTGTAAGTCATGATATACATATCTGCAATGCAAGATGACATCATATACTTATCAATTCACGTCTAGGAGACCACCTGATAGTGTCCGATGACAGGACATCATTGTGCTAATCAAGTCAGAGCTATGTATTGTATTGGAGAAAAGGGCATCGGGCGCCGCGCTTTCTGATGACAGCATCGTCTTCTTGTGAGCTGAGCTTATAGATACTGACGCCATCTGCGCATGTGTACAGATACGCAAGAGACAGACACAATGAGTTTTGAAACGACCGCAGTCTTTTGGCCTCAGTGGAACGCGCACATGGAGCCGTTGTGCATGGGTCACTTACAAACGCGCTGTATATCGACGTCAAACGTTACGCCAGAGCTGATCCAGGCGCACACAAGAGATGGTATGGTTGATTAACTACGACGTTCACACTCTCCTTTCCCAAGGTTGATAAGCTGACTGGCAAAGAAACAGAACTGGATTATCCACGATCGTCTGCCACAACGCGTAGTCTGATCGCGTTTCGCTGTTCTGCTTGTCTCATTTAATTAATGCACCGCGACGATTAACATGCCGAAGAGACATGATACTCGTCGCCATTGGCAAAGAAGCGGGCGCGGCGCGGCGACAGGCGGCGACTCGACGCTCGTTTTGCGTGTTCTCACACGTGTGCGCAGCATGTCGTAAGCGGCTACAGGTCAGGCCAGATGATTCACAAACCGTAATGACAATATACACCACAATCAGGATTTCTGTATAGAAGCTCCCGTTGGAAAGGTGTGATCAGGGTGAACACTGTGCAGTGCCTTTGGGAATAGGTCATGAGAGTCGCGCACTGCCTTCGTAGCGCTCAGACCATATGATATGCGCTTCCGGAAACTCAGAACCGGGTAACACAAAATCAGAACGTCACAGCATAAGCCGTCGGGGCGAGTGGGATTGTTCTTGTCATCGCCTAAGGTACTATATAAGTGTAGCCATTGAACTCGCCAGTATTGGCCTTCCGGGCTCCCACTGAGTCCGAGACTTTGCTTGTGCAGAGCGCTATCTGTGTGATGTCGTGAGTCACCACAATTCAGGATTATATAAAGACTCATCGCTTACTGAAACTGTACACGCCCCCAGCTACACTTACGACACCCGGACTTCACTGCTGCAGTTCTGCATGCAATATCGATATTGTTCATTGACAGGATCCCAGTTTCCTCATGCTCCGTGGTATCAAACACTATACAACCAGTCTACTCAAAGCGAGCATTTGCGCCAAGCACAGCGCGATGGTGATATCAAAGAGATACAGGCCGCAATTGCCGTGGAGTGGGACTTCGTTGTGATACTTGTGAGTGGTCCTGTTATTCGTGTTCGCAATTTTCAAGCCGAGGCTGACGTTGATGATGGCGTAAAGTTGCCGATCTTACTTACGTGGGTCTCCCTCCCCGAACGAGTTTCCTTTGCTATGAGTTTGAGTTGTGAAGCTTACGACGGCATCATTGAAGGGACCCCCAACAATTAGCCTCGCAACTGCCCTGCGACATCGACATAACGCACAACGAGGAATCGATGTCGCGATGCTTCTCGATGACTGTTTGCTGGTTTCTAGGCAGCTTAGTATCATCCATATTTCTCTCAAACTTCTATCTGCCAAGCAGTACGAGTCCGTCAGAACTTGCGGTGCGTGTCTAAATTCCCCGACCTAACGGGTCCTCGCGTTCATCTTGATCTTATATACTGTCGTGACAGACAAAAATTCACATTGACGCAGAGAAGACATACATGCCTTTTGCTATTCGAGCGCGGATTCTGTACTTGATGTCTTCCCTATTGATGGTAGCGTTCGGTCTTTGGGTGTTTTTAATTGCGTATGGGTTTTGGCCTGATGTAACCTTGGCGTTGGGGATATATGGTGCCGCTCTTGTGGTGTGTGGTACGATATTGCAAGGCTGAGGGTGTTAGGATGTCATAGGGGTCCTTGAGCGTATATCATATTGATATGTGAACCTTGATGTCGCTCGCTCTGTGATGTGGATTTGATCACTGTAATCAATGATATGCAGACGCCTTAGGATGCCCATACCTTCAGTGCCTCCCCATGCATCCTTCACTTTGCCTCTGAGTGGCATTTCAGCCACATAACATCGGATAATGCTCGATGGAGAAGCGGCAGCTAATATAGACGTCCGGTCATGTAACATATGCATACGACGAAGAGTGGTGGCGGCGTTGGTACCAGTGATTGCAAAGCAACGTATTCACAGCGCAAACATTGATGATAGTGTTTTGCGATCTGATCCATTGAGCGAACCACCCTGGCTATTTGGCTACCCCGACCTTGGACCATCACAGAGAAGTGACTGAGTGTGCCGAATCGTGCATAGACCGTCATAGATTCCGTAGAAATATGTCTTGAAGCCAGAAACAAAGGATGACTGTGATCGTTGTCGCAATGCATGCTCCTGGCCAATGAATGACAGCAGTGGAAGCGCTTTCTGCCTGCGGCATTGCAACGCACTACCGCCACTGGCATGTTAGACGGCCGTCGGACAAGGAAGTAAGAATGACGACGACGTTATGTATCGACAAGGCTTCACAACTTTCACACTAGTGCGATGAGCCTCCTTCGTTCATGACATCGAGTACGGAAGGCACGTAAAGAGAATGATAGAGTGCCGAGGATTGATGAAGGTAAGCCAAAGACGTTTCTGACGGGTTCTCATCCACTCTTCAATTCATGGGAGTCTGAATCTTAGCCGCGCACACCTCAAGCACCTCATAGTCTTCTGACGGTCCTCTGACGGTCCTCTGATTTTGTTCCCATACCTCCAGTACTCAGTCACAATGCAATTCGGGGCTTTCCGAGCGCGGGCAACCGCACGGTGCCAACGAGCTCGCGATGGCACTAACCTAGAGGTCACACATCGATAGGGTCTATTTCTTGGAAAAACAATGAGCAGATAAACCAATAGGTGCTCACCTTGAAGACCTGGTATGTTGCAGCGAACGTCACAGTTGAGTATTTTGAGCGAACACGGACAAGATAAGGATGGTCCACATTCCAATGATAG
Organism: Peniophora sp. CBMAI 1063; assembly: GCA_900536885.1. NCBI lineage: Eukaryota > Fungi > Basidiomycota > Agaricomycetes > Russulales > Peniophoraceae > Peniophora > Peniophora sp. CBMAI 1063. Next base: position 46,000 of record UWZB01000057.1, read on the forward strand.
GACTGCGCTGGCCCCTCATTATCAGTCAGTCCCTCACACTGCGCGCATACAAAGTCTGCGTGACCTGATACAGGGAGCGAGATCTACTGCAAAAAGTATAAGAGCCCATACCGCTCTCAAATGTTTGTGCGTGAACACTTTCTAGCGCAATGGAGCTCACAGGGACCGTGACCATTCGCGAACGTCTCTACGCGAGAAACGCGCAGACGCCAATTGGGCGCCTTCCTATCGAGGTCCTCCTGCAGATTTTTGAGATAACACAGGCCCATTGGGATCCCACCCGCATCTATCCATCAAAAATGTTCATACCTGGCACTCACTCGGTGTTTAGCTCGGGATGGGTATGCCTGATCCATGTGTGTAGCTTCTGGAGAGCTGTGGGTTGTCATACTGGATCATGATGTCATCGACATCGACGCTCACCCATCTTCATAGATCATCGTTAACTCTCCTTCACTCTGGGCTAGTCCTCCCATATCCGCGGCATCATTCCCCTCTCGCTACATCCCTGACGTCCTGCATCGTTGCCGGAGAAGGTCGATCCATCTGCAGCTCGTTCCCAGCCAAGATCCAAACCTTGGGGCGGATATGGAGGATCCTGCGCTGGATGCCAACGTTCGCGCCTGGTTCTCTGCCAAAGTCCTCGATCAAGTTGGTCACCTAACACTGACCGCAAATGCAAAGATAGTCGACTTTGTCGGATCTCGAATCGCAAAAGAAACAGTGTCGGGCGGCCTGTGTCATCTGCACACACTTCATGTGGTCTTTCCCGACGATGACCCGTGCTTGATTCCTAAAAGTCTCTGGGGTCTTGAGAACATCAGAGATCTCAAGTTGGAAGGTTGCCTTGGAGTGCCTCTATCGTCATCTCTCTTTTCCAAGAATCTCGAGAGGCTTTCAATCACGTTTGTTGAGGAGCAGCAGCCGTATTCGTATGAATCCATGCAACGCTGGATCCTGCTCATGCCAAACCTTGAGACACTGGAGCTTTATAATTTTCACCCGCCTGCACGCAGTGAGAACTCCGAGGCTGCCATCGTGACATTCCCTCTATCATTGCGGCGCCTAACTCTTGACATATATTCTTCGCGATTCACGCTCGATGGGATGGAATTCGTCAAGTCAAGTGACGTCCCCCCCTTATGCTCTCTGAGTATTGGGATTGCTGCGCCCTTCAGTCCGTCCAGGAGCGACATGTGCACAGAATACAGAGATTTACTGAGGGATGTAATTCGGCGTGTGTCCTTGATCATCGACCAGGACCCAAAACTTTATCACCTCTATCTCGATGACAAAGAGCTCATCATTTCTACGACCGACATCTACGAGACGGATTATGACAGCTTTGGAGGTCCTCCGACACGGGATGGGTCCGTGGTCAACCGTCTTGCTCTCGGCTATTGCTTGGTCAGACCACACATGCCCATTGACGCACTCTCTTGTGTCGGACTCGGGCGCTTGCAGCGAATAACCCTTTCTAGGCAAGCAATATTATCGCTTGAGATTGATCAGCAATGGTCATCTCTATTGCTCGCGAAGAATGTTCGTCGTCTAGACGTACCGGGAGCACCGCATCGCATGACTCACGATCACAGAGCTATCCTTCTGAACGCACTGCGCGTGCGCCATGGCTCGGAGGCTCTTTTTCCGAGTCTTAAGACGCTAGCAATAGACCTAAAGCCTTATCATGACCCAAACGAGCTCAAAGGTTTACTGGATCAGCTCATCTGTACGAGGTTCGCCATGAGCGCGCCGATAGAAGAGGTGTTATTCCACGCGACCGGTCAGCCATCGCTCACTGCACAACCATCCAACTCACACGGGAGGCACGAGCCGAGGCTGGTGTAAAGAAAGTCGGTAACTTGCGCGTAAGACAACTTTTACAAAGTCTGCGGCGGGCGCTCTTTGAGGTGACGCGTGAACTAGCGTAAGGACGATGATCTGCGTGGGGTTAGGGTCGGGCGTCCTGTCGTTCTCCCTTACGAAGGGTGCTTAATTGCATGAGAATTCTTTTTGTCATTACAGCGTCGCCCCGAAGGCGCCGACATCCTATTCACAGTCCCCCGGGCCCAGAGCCCTACGCGTGACTGTACGAATTACATTGTATCTACGTTCGTGCATGTCATGGAATGAGAATGGAATGTACTTGGTCGTGTCGCTCGCGCCGCGTGCGGTCTTGAAGCGAATGCGGAGTTGTGTCGCGAGTGGTCGGTGTAGACGTAGATCTTTCGTGTTTGCTAGGCGGCTCGAGTCGTGGCATCCCGCTCACGCAGAGTCTCGTTCTCCTCCCCTGGGCAACCTCTCGAACCACTTCAGGAGCCCCTCGATCGGTCTGCTCCTTCCTCCTCGTCCTCGTCCTCTCCCTCTTCCTTCCTTTCCCCGTCCTCGAAACTGCCCTGTTGAGTGCCATCCTCCTCCCGGCGACTCCACCGCATACGTCCGGTTTCCCGTACATAGCTCATGAGGGTCTTCACGTCCGTCGCGTCGCTGAGCAGATAAGCTTGGTTTCGCCAATTTTTGCCCGCAGCCTTGCGGAGTGCGCGTCGCTCGGTCAGCCGCGCCTGGCACTCGTAGATGAAGTGCGGGACAGTCTCGTCTGCCTCTCCGCATGCGTCGCAGGTCGGCGACTCGACGCAGTGCATACGATGTAGGTGCTTATTCAACGGAGCGTGACCCGGTCGCAGTTGAGATAGTACGGCGCTGTCCCGGCGCGACAGGCTCTCGATCGTCTTCATATGGTGCTTCGTTGCCGCGTCAGGGGCCCAGTGTTTGTGCCGTTGGTAGCGTGGTGAGCACATCCAGTCCCGTTTCCAGCGCTCGTTGAGTTGACGTGTGTACTCCTGGCGTGTGGCTGAGAGGCTGACGCGGAGAGGGAGGCGCAAAAACGCGGGCAAGTCGTCTGTGGGACTTGAGTGACCTTCAGCGGCGAGCTTCGCCTGACCGTCCACGAACTCGTTGAGTTCTGCATCGTCGTGGCCCGAGATCCAGTGCATCTCGAGCGAGTACTCTGTGCCACGAATTCGCCACAGGTGGTCAGTGAGCGTTCGGAATTGGTCGAGTAGGTAGTGTCCCGGCTGCGCTCGCTGGATGTGCTCTGCGGCGCGAATGACGGACTGGTTATCGAGGCTGATGCTGGAGTCTCGTGAGGCAAATTCGGGGTCCTCTGTTAACAGGAGGTGTGCTCCGAGGATGATGCCGACTGCTTCAGCTTCATGCACTGTGTGTTCTGATAGGGGTCCGAGGTGGTATCGCAGCACTCGGCGATGTTCGTGGATTCCATCCGTTCGCACCAAAACAGCAGCGGCTCCCGCCTGATCCTTGTAACCCGACCCGTCGGTGTAGACCCGAATGACCGCGTCCATCTCAGCATCTTCCCTGTGTGACTCCTCGCGCGTTTCGGCGATATGCGTCGTGAATGCGGGGTCTGCGTTTGCGGGGTCATATCGCATCTGCACGAGAATTGCTACAGTATCATATTGGTATGCTTCCTATAAGCTATTATGCGTGCCTTGATTGTGTCTATGATGATTGGATCTCTGAAAAAGTCCTGAAGAGTCGTATGCATACTGTACGGACCGAACTTGTTTAGCAACAACCAGGCGGCGACCTTCACACTCGTCAGCCTTGTCTACGAGGTACAAACCACGTCATCTCAATGCGCTCTGTATACAATCTCTGGGTATATGGACTACTCTCTTGGCTTAGCTTCTGTATATGACTACCGCAAGAGCCGAGGTAGACACCCGTGGCTCTGATGGAGAGTGGTAATGTCGCGTTCTCTGCCAGATCGATCTTCGGGTTCTTGCATGCGAGGACACTTACGGTTCATGATTGTAGGTTGTGGCTCATGACCGCATATTAAAGAAAGACTGCTGATACTGTGCATGGTATTTGACAAACATGAGACCATGATGTTCATCATTTTTATGAAGATACGTGAGGCTCACACTTATCCGAACTTGAGATGACTGCACAGCACAGATTTGTCGCATAGAAAGACACTGAGGGAATTGAGCTTCTCCAAATAGTGTGCCATTTAGCTCTGACCTTCCAGCGTGCTTGTTGCCTACAACACTCAACAGCGTTCAAGTCAGTATGGTCTCGGCTATGGCCGGGGACCCCTATCACGCGTCGACGACCTGGCCCTCCCGTTCTCCTACCAGCCATCCCTCCATATCTAACGTATCTATACTCACTCAGTGTGTCTACCGCTCTCTGTTCTTCGTCTTATCCTCGCCAGGTCTCAGCACCGCGCACCGGCACCTCTCTATCGGCACTGCAGCACCGTGTCTCGCGGACTGTTTTCACGGCTGGCCGTACGCGCATTGAGCCCGCCACTACCGTGTGAGGCCGTGTGTTGAGGATGAAGGTTGAGAAATTTGACAACACAAGTGAATCTCCCCTTACTCATACAACGGTCACTCAGATCACTGTACCTGTGCTCTGGGCTCTCTCTCATAACGCTGTCCCTCTCATTCCCACTTTGTCCGACGCTTCATCAGTGCAAGAAGTCTCGTCATCGGTGTATCCTGCACCGATATTGCTCCTGTAGCAGCTTACTCAGTGTCTTGTAGAGTCCGTAAGCACTTCGCCGCGGGGACAGAACACAAGACATTATCCAACGACAGCGGGCTTAAAGCATCATCAGATTGTCCCCCACCTTTCTCCCTTCGGGAAAGTGTGACACACTCTCCTTCGCAGACATCCCACGTGCTTTTCTTACACACCTCCTTGAGTGTACCGCTCGAAGCAGCCTTTGGCGCAGGAGAGCTATTTTAGCTTTTCAAACATTATCACTTTGAAATACAAATCTATCAAGCTTCCCAACGTCTGTGAGAGTTAAAAATCGGTCATTGTCGAGCCATGAAGACATCTCCCGATAGGTACTGACAAGTAAAGCAGTATCACATGATGGCCACCGTTGCGCGGCTTTCCGGTTCCCAGTGTTGACCCACTTGCCCATCAGGTTTGGCTTGGCGTCCAGACTCTGCAAGAAGAACTGCGGCCCGTTGGTTACTGCCACATACACCTCTCAGGATAGGTATTGAGCATGCTCAGCCCCTCCAACTGCAAGCTCTGACACTGTTATTCTGACGTCGGGTATCTTGAAACAATAGGGAGAGCAGCTGTTGCCATCTGTAAGTGATAGATCAGGCAGAAGCATCCATGATTGCAGTGATATACATATATACAGCAAGAGACTGGAATACAAGACAAACTAATGTCGGCGCTCACACATCTAGCCCGACTTGACATTCCGAACACATCCATTAGATGTTCGGAAAGAACTCCGTGAAGTATTGTCCGTTGTAAGCCTTATATCTGGCCGGGGCGCTTGAACTAGACTCTCCCCTATCCGTAGCGAGCAAATCTAGAGCTTGACGTGGAAGTCCCAGAAAAGTAGTAGGTGGTCGCAGCACCTCCTGACGGCACACTGGGCAGTGGGGAGTTTTCTTGTTGGCGGACTGTCCGCTCTGCTTGAGCATGGTCTCTATGCAGGCCAGACAGTGTACGTGGCCGCAAGCGAAGCTAAAGGGATCAAATTAATCAAGACGTTTGAGTCAATGGAGCGTATGATTATCCGCACCTGGCGCCTTCCCAAATGAGATCCTTGCAGACAGGGCATTCGATGAAATGGTGAATGTCGTTGGCGGAGAGGACGAGCTGAGAGCCGTTTCCGCGCGCCTGGGCGTACTCGTAAGACAAAGCTCACTTCGCGAGGAGTTGGAGTGGCGTGCGTACATCATTCATTGCTTTGACGAGGTTGAGAGCCGCTTGCGTCCGAACCTCTTCTGCTTTGCTCCTCTGCGAACAAGATGAAAGAGTGAATCACAAGATTGAGCGAACGACGCACCTTTTCCAGCCTCTTGATAGCCTCCTCGTGCGTTTCTTCATCGTCCGAGTCGTCCGATACGACAATTATCTCGCGCGAGGGAGGGCCTGGTGTCTGCTCGCGACCATGTACCGGCCTGAAATCAGGAGGCGGTGTAGAGTCCTCCCGCGGTGGCGTGAAGTCATCAGGCGGCGGGGTTGGAGCCTGGGTCTGTTGCGCCTGGGCCTGTTGCGCCTGGGCTCGGTGATTGGAACGGGTAGTAACAGGCATGGGGTCCTCTGACTGGACTGTAGGGATGCACGATCGTGGCCAAAGAGAAGGAAGAGAATGTGTTGCCGCAGATATCCGAGGCGGCGTTCAGATGTTAGCCACGTGATAGCGTGATAGACTTCTAGCGTGGGCGCCCAGCGCGCGCCCTCGCAGCGGGATTGATTCGGCCAAGCAGGACACAGGTCCGTTCCGAAGGCCACGAGATTCGCTCCCTCGTCATTATCCACCGCGATTGACACTCAAGGCTTCGCACTGTGAACTTACGGTCATCATGTGATAGGTGGAACGCGCATGGGCGCATGGGCGCAATGAACAAGGCCGGCGTAGCGCTTCGGTAGAAGTCTTCCAGCACAGATAATTACACCGCATGAACGTCTGTGGGATGTTGTGCCCATACGAGCACCAATTGACTCTCCGCAGCAACATGGCGACGCACAAGTTTCTGTTGCTTTGCGTAGGATGGCTAAGCTCATCACAAGGTCGCTGGCCGCTCAGCTATAGTTCCTGGACGTCTCTCGGAGGGCATTCAGTCGGCACTCGTGCGATATGCTTGCTGTAAGCATGCCAACGAGAACGACAGACCCACGTGCCTGTCAGGCCTCGAACGTACTCACAAGCACCTACAAAAGCCAAAGCAGTCTTGACTGAGTCACATTGTGGGCCCACCCGCTCATCTAGTTCCGTTAGCACAAGCCGCCCAAGCGTTCCTGATGGGCGAGGCCGCCGATGTTCGTTAGGTTCACTCGTATGCCTGGTAGACCCCACGATCAGGGTGCAATACCAACTGCCCATCTGTAGATGTGGGGCCGATTATCCAACAAAGGTTCGGCTTAAGAGAGATTGCGGACCATGGTTAACCCTAACCCAAGCAACGGCATTGATGTGGCGAGGGATACAAGAGACTCAGTGAAGCTGAGGCTTGATCGATACCTTCCTTGTGTTCGAGATCTGACTGTTAGGAAGCAGTATATAGCGATTTCTTCAAGGATCCCTACAACACAAGCGCTCGCAACGAAACTCCGAATAAGGGAATGTGCGGATTGTCGTTCGCAGCGAGCAAGTAGCCAGGCCGCTCAGAGTCGCAGTTGATGGGTTCCGATAATGTCTGCTCAGCGGGACCGGCTCACTTTTCATACGTACCAGCTCCACAACACAATCATGCTATATGTACCCAAGTGCGTGCGTATGGTACAATCACACAATGTATCGCCCGCACAGTGTCAGTTGTCACGGCCGCGAGGGGACGCGGTCACGTGATACAAACGCTGGACGCGTCAAAAAAACTGTAGGACGCGCACAGCACGTCGGCACTCAAACAGCTCCTCACAGCATAAACATGAAGAGTAGAGCCAGTTCAAAGAGAGGTCCTATACCATTGACTATGTAGTCGGTGGCGTGCAACGCGTCCTTTCCCACATGAGCACCCAGCGAGTAGGACACCCGAAATGCGTACTGCACTCTCGCCTCTGTCATTTCCTGCCTGATCAGCGTTGAGTGACAGTGTAATATCTCTTCACCTACATAGCATCAGAACGCGCACACAAGTCTGTATCGCCGCCGGAATACCGCTCGCGGTACCTGCCTAGCCGATCGAAATTTCTCCCAACTCGCTGTCTTTTTCGACTGTAAATTCGTAACGAGTAACGTCGCGCGCGGTACGAACCTCGTTGACACAATTACAATGAGTGTTCTCACCTGCGTACGTCACGCGTGGATGGGCCCGGCGCTGGGGGAACTCGGCCAAGCGAAAGTCTCATGCAGATGGCCTTCGGACGGCCTTTCCGGCATACTCCCAACTGTGTCGCGAACCCTGCCGTACACGCGCGAACCAAGACAATTAGACCTCACCCAAATTGGGGACAGGTCAGCTTGAAGCAACGCCATGGGTAGTATAAAGAACGTAGAGGCGGGCCGTCTGTCGTGTTGCTGGCTATTGGCGAATGTACATGGGGCATCGCACCCCTTCTGTTCCTTTCATAGAGCGCCAGAAGCACCGAGCAGTAAGCGCGCATACACCCAAGGCTCAGGTATGACAAGCGCATAGCCATCGGTAGCTCGAATGAAGTTTGGTGGTGCGGGCAAGGAGGGCTCCGCAGGCTCTCGATCTTTCCACGTGCCCTTGGCCTTGCTCCCAATGCAACAGCGGGTAAGAATCTAAAAACCGACGATACAGCAGAGTTTTCCTTTAGTAACCAGGGGTAGGGAGAATAGATACGGTGGTTGCTTAGTGCTGGTGCGTGACCATTCACGCTGCCATATGGGGCAGGCCGCGGTTCACCTTGGGCGCGCAATGAAATTGCTGAATCCCTTGCAGAAGAGGGTGGGATGTAGATCATAGACCTCAAAACAAGATAAGTGTGCGTGACAGAGGAGCAGATCAGAAGGTAGATCCCTTATAAGACTTGGAAGGAGCCAGGTGAGTGGTGGTTAGAGGCAATAAGCGATGGCCGCGCCGAACGCAAGTCGCGGCCAGCAAACATGGTTCCCAACGCGAACATGTCTTCCGAGGGTGGGCAGCCTGCTTCACTGCTTCACTCCATGAGGACCTCGAGTGCCAGTCTGTGGCAATGACAGTGCACGGTTCACGATCCTGACGAAGGTCGGTGAGCTTACATCGTGATGTGCGCAACCGGGTCTGAGCACTAACGGCGTACCTGAGAGACGACGCGACTCAGCGAGGGACGAGAGCGCTAATCGATCAGCAACGGCGAGCCTCGGTTGCAAGAGGGCCCTTCCAACGATCCTCTTTGTAGACTTGAGGCACGCGACAGCACGAAGCCAAAAAAAACTTTGTCTATTGGCGGTCTTGGGGGAAGCGAAACCCCGCTTTGGATACATGTTTTGTCGAACCTGTTATACGTGACGAATCGGGACCAAATCGTAAGATACATCTTGAGTCAGGGATACAAAGAAGGCGCGAGAAGATCTAAGAGAGCGAGCTAAGAATGATTCCAGGAGCGGGTGATGGTGTTGAGTCGAGTGATGGCGAACTTGAGAGAGAGCGGTCGAGAGGGTTCTGTGTAGCGACACAAGGGGACGTAGGGTTACCATATGAGGCACCGTGGTGATAAGCCATGGACGGGACGGTCGCAGGTCGTGGCGGTGAAGAACAAGAGACGAACGAGCGGGTGCGCGCGGCTTGAACGCGATTGCAAGTGACCGCATTGGCCTTGCTTTAGCTAGACGCGCTCGGTGCGTAGGCACAAAAACGGCACCTTGTTCGCTAAGCGCTGTATGCTGGGATTGGTCGAAAGAAGTTGGGGTGCGCTTGATATAGGCACTGTGCAGCCCAGCGCTGAGTTGATGGGTTCGAATGCAGACCGACGCGCGCGAACTCTCTAGCTCCGAAGCGTGACGTCAGGGTGGAGTACTCGAGGAATAGTGACGACGTCCGGCGTTGTGAGACTACGAGAGTGCCCATCGTGGATAGGAATGACGGCGTGTGGATTCAGAGCAGGCAGCGAGAGAGGGAAGGGATGCACTGTGCAAATGCATTGACCAATGCTCATGGAAGAACGAGCGTATGGCACCCGGGTAGATCTGATCAACGTGTCACCTCTGGACGCATATTCTGCTCCAAACCTGTTGGCGCGCACCTAGTGAACGTGACAGAAGAGCTACACTTCCTCGCACAACGGAATTCTTCCATAGAATCTTATGTTTATCGCCTTCGGGAGTGGGAGGTCAGCGTCGCTTACGTACCGCGCCTTACAGCAGCCATTAAGCTCGGCGTGGTGGGAGTCTGGGGGACACGCACGATCGTACGTATACAGGGTAGATAGGCAGGATGCTGACTGTAGATGTGCGTCAGTCTGTGCTTCCACGGATCAATAATGTGAATACGCACAGCGACGACGGTAGGGTGTGGACAGACAGACCAGGCGACACGTGCGGTTACCAGCACAGGAACCGAGAGAAAGGATCAGTAGAGCTCTGTAGAAGTAGGGTTGGCACGCTCAGAGCGTGCGACGAGGTGAGCTACTCACTAGAAGGGGCCCCAAGCGGAGCATAGAGAAAAGGAGGCGTTTGAGCGAGACGAGAGCGACGATGATAGTGGATACTAGAGTAGGGCGACGTGCAGTAAACTAGGCGCATAGTTCATGTCAGTGCACTCCCCCAGTCATCCAGAAGCAGGCGTACTCACCAAAGACAAGATCCACAGACGGGCCGATGATCGTTGACGGCGAGCGTTGAGGGTGAATTGACGATGGCGGGTAGCTCAGGCGGGAACGCGACTGATGAGCCGCCCACGTGAAGCTTGAACTAGCACCACCATCTAGTCATCGTCCTCGTACTCATCGATGTTGCTGGCGGCGTTGTACCCGCCGCGTTTGCGCTTGCGGCCACAATGATTTGACTCGTCATCATCGACTTGACCGGCGGCTGCAGGGGCGGCGGCGTTCTCGCACTTGACTTTCTGCTGGTGTGAAGTCGACATGTACTGACGGGGCCAAATTCGCGTCGCCCAGTCATCAAACATAGGAATCAGAACTGCTGCGAACATGATCAGCCAAGCTGCAGGGCATACCAAACGACACAAACGGAACATAGTTTCCGTATCGCGAGCCGCGGTCAAATGCTGGGTTGGATCGATACGGACGGCCGCGAATAGCAAACGCATCATGTCCTGTCTTGAAGCAGAGCAGGATCCGGCCTGAGGGTGGTATTGACAGCGATGGCTGAATGAGTCATACCTGTGCGCCATCATGAGCCCTGTTTGCGCTCGCGTCGCTGGCCTATCGTGCGCCAATGTGTTTGATGCACTCTCCAATTATTCCGCCCTGTGCTCTACATTCACTGCTCCAAAGGGGGGCTGACGGAGGAGGTCATTGATCTGAAGTGCGTTGAGTGCCTGGTTGGCCGGGCCCGACGCGGTAGTGATTTGTGGGTGATCATTGACCGCAGTGCCGGTTTTCCAACTCGTTGTGCGTACATACCAGAAGAGAATTGATGTGGCCTTTGTCACAATCTCAAGAAAAATCAATAACATTGGATACAATGGACAGTTGTAAGGGGTGAGGCTATTGTCGACAAGACGTCGTATATTGGGGTACCCATCTGGCACGGATTGGCTAGCGTATGGTACGTAGCATAGTACAAGATTCATCAAGTGGAGTTCTGTCTTGCAATCAGCGCAAGATAGGGTACCAGGGCCAGTAAACGCACCGGATTCGGGTCACGCCGATTTAGCTCGGAAACAAATGTGCACGCTCGCAGAAAGTCAAGTTCAGTGGGATGGATCGGCGTAGGCGACAGCGGCTCTAGAGGGTGATATCAATAGTGGTGCACTGTGCGTGTGTATAAAGTATGGCCAGGGGTTGGGAGGAGATCTAGGCGAAAACATCAGAGCAAGACATAGCCGCCAATTCAGAAAGAAAAACATATGGCAGCTCTTTGTGTAGGTTCGTTCGAGAGAGTCCGATATAATATACTGTGCATGAGAGTGATGGGTTGGTAAAAGGGGACATGGCGGGTGGAAGAAGATGGAGACTCGTCTGTGCTCGCCGCGGTGGCGGCGAGCGCGCGTTTAGCGCCTAGCGTTAGCAACTCCACGCGCCTGCTCACATCACCCACCATGACTACCACCGTCTTTCGAAAATGGACGCTTCAACTTGTCTACCAGTTCGATACTGCTGAGCCCCGACTGGCGTCATCTGGCTTACTCCGCGGCAAATTCAACATGAATTCCTGTACTACGTCCAGTGACCTAATGTGCCATCCGCGCCAACCGTACATGTCGCCGCGAGGCCGACACGGCCCCGTCGACTCTCACAGAGTACTAGTGTTCGCGTCGATGCTCAAGATGGGCCAAGACTAGGAGCAGTCAAATGAAGTACTCTACCGCTGGGTATCATCCACAAGAAGCAGACCAGCGCTGCTTTGAACAGACATTGCACAATCCGCCCAGTATGCCCGCAAGGCCGATATCTACTTCGAGATTGGGCTCTTCACGAGTAGTAGGGTCACGTACGTGAACGTCATCTGCTGTTGCGGGATCGTAGTGCTGACGTAACCCCCAGTTTGACCGCGCTCGCGACACGTACACGCGTATTGTCTAGGATAACCCGACGCACGCTAAGGTGATGCAGCAGCTCGGCTGGCTCTACCATCAAGATGGCACTTCGTTTCAAGACCAGGAGCTCGCCCTCAGTGTCTCGCCGATTCGCCCGAGGCCGGCCCTGGCGATACGCAGAGTTGGCATCTACTTGGTGGCGCATTCACGGGTTTCTCGTCCACCCTCCCGCGCCAACGCTCGTTGTCCTATAGGCGAAATCCCCCAGCCAGAACCCAATACGCGGATCGTAGCCCGCATCCACCGCTCCGTGGCGATTAGTCACCGGCCGTGATCCTGCACAATCACCCGTCCGTAGTCGGTTTTGTGGAGATTGAGGCGCCTTTTCCGTCGTCGCTCGTGGCCTCTCGATCTTGTTACACCCTTACAAATGTTTGGGTGGACCGCCTCCGCCACATCAACACGACTTGTACACTGCGCCGAGCGAGTCTCGCGGACGCAGATCATCAGTCATAGGGTCTCTCCGAGACCGTGCGAGCTCGCTCCCAACTTCACCGTACCATTTCTACGGGCGTAGTGTTCCCCGTGCTCGGCGCACGGCTACTCACGCGAGTGTGTGCCGGTTGCACAACGTGAACGCGAACATGACCCATGAGCGTGACACCGGCTGTCAGTACCGCGCTGGGAACACCAGCTCGACATGCACGCTGGTGGTGACCACCGAGTATGCGCGGCAACCGCCGCCACACTACGAGTCGCGCCATGAATTTTCGCCGCCCAGTGGTCCCAGTCGTGACTACCTGCCGCCTCGCACTCAGATGCCGTCTATCTCCCCGCGCGAGCATCCGAGCCTGCGTGGTGAGCCGATGCAAGCGGATTACCCCCCACCGGGCGATACGAGAACGGACCACCGCTTTAGTAGTGGGACTTCGCCTGCCCCACCGTCGTCATTCTCCGAGCCGCACGTCGAAGATCTTGCACGTAGCACACCGCTTCCGCAGGGGTATCGCGAAAGAAGACGAGTCTTCTCCGGCGGAGAAGCAGCAGCCGCAACAACTTGCTAGTCCCAGCGGCGCTACGGGTGTTCTGGTGCCCGAGCTGAAGAGGTGCACGCGCGCTACGACGGATCGCAGTAGAGATGATGGGCCCACGTCCGCATCTACACCTGGCTCAGACCCTGAGTTGCGTCCGCTGATAGGGCTGCTCAAGCCCTACCAGCAGCAGCAGTTGTGCCGAACTGCGTCGTCGACGACGGAGACTCCGACGAGGGTGTTACTGAGATGCTCGCCGGTCTGTCGAACCTCTGCGGTAGTGCTGCTCCGGCTTCGCAGATGTCGGACGACGCGCCGCCGAGCTGCAGCCAGGTGCCGTCTCCGCCGATGAGCAGTTCTGGTGTACGCAGTATGCACCCCCAGCGCGACACCGAGTCTCTTACGGCCGTGTCAGTCCTCTGCGGTCGCCACATTGTTACTCGCAACCGCCGGCTCCGGTTTCGCAACGGGAACACGGTCGCGAGCGTGACGTAGACTCGTAGGGACGTGAGTTGGAGCACCGGAGCGGACTACACGCAGGTGTTGGTCCTGAGTATGCGCCACGACAACCGCCGTACTCCGATTCGCGCCATCAGCTTTTGGCACCCTGCGCCTAAATGCCGCCCATTCCCCCGCGCGAACATCTAAGCATAAATGGTCAGCCGATGCAGCCGGGATATCCCTCAAAGGCGCTACGCGATCAGGCCTCTGCGTCCGGGACAGGCTTGCCGTGGGTGTCTGTCACTTGGGGTTCCGAGCCACACGTCGGAGAGTTCACACGTAGCGCACTGTTCGCGTAGGGCTACAGACAACGATGACGAGCCCTCGACGTCGGAGTTGCTGCGTTCGCATCAGTCTGCTGGTTCCGGAGACACAATGGGGTGTTCTGGTGCCATTCGTAGGAGCGTGGGCACGCTACGATGGATCGGACCAGAGACGACGAGCCCACAGTCACGGCTACGCATGATATTGGCCTTGTGCCGCGTTCGCACACTGAGGCGCCTTAGCCATCAAGCCATGCCAGCATCAACGACAGCCGTCTGGATCGTACCCGCCCTTGCCAGGGTCACGAGACAACCAAGGCTGGCAGTAGCGGCTTGAACCAGAGCCAGAAGCCCAGTCTAGCCGAGTCTACCGTCAGCACACCAAGCAGCCAGGCGCCGCTTCCGCCAATGAGCAATCCCGCTGTACACACTCTCAGTCCAAGACCGATTATGTGTCTCCCCCTGTCTCATCGCGGTATAGTGAGTAACACTCGGTTGGGTGAATGGGGATGGCCCCGATGGGCAGTCGTCGACTGCTGCCTCCGCCGCAGTGACAAGCAACCTTGCGCCACAGCCTACTTCCGCTCAGACCCACTCTATACCCGTGCCTCCGGCCACACTATCAGCTCCGCTCGTACCCCCGCCTCCCTACGTCCCAGCGGTCCTTGACCCACCAGTCGTCTCGCACATTTGGGACCCTTGTCCGTGCGAGCAAGGTGATTACTTCTTCGTGATGGCTGTGCGCACACGTTCTCACGACGCTTGTAGCCCACAGCTACATCGCCTTCTGCCTCATCTACCAACATCCAGGGCGTTAATGCCACTTCTGCGCCTGCGTCTGCGTCCTCGTCTGCCTTTGCCTCGTCCTCTCTGCCTCCCTCCTCCAGTTCGCAACAGTTCGCCGGCGGCGATGAGCACCCCGCGACTGAGGAGGAGGAAGACGAACCGCCCTCTCCCTCGCCAGCTAGACAACGGCGCAAGGCGAAGCAGCCGATGCGACCCAAGCCCATTCCTGGCTTCATTGAGGCGCCCAACGGACCAGCTGCGAAGGTCGGCGACACACGCATTAGGCAGGAAACCAACACGCGCTCGGCGATGACGCCCTCCCAGGATACGCATGCGCGCATGGAGATCTTGTCGGCGGACATGGCCAGCTCCGTGGGCTCTCTAGAGCGAACGATGGAGGCTTTGCTGGACGCCACTTCAGACCAGCGCGCGCGACCTCTAGACGCGGGAGCTTCTACAGTGCATGCAGGACAGCATCAAACGGCTTCTCCGACTCGGTACACGACCTCGCGGATTCGTTCCGGGCGTTTGCGCGTCAGTCGCTCCTTCACTGGCGCGATGATCGCGTACCCGATGACGCTCCCCGCGCGCCTCTTCCTAAGCGCGCGCGCGGAAATGGCGAACCGTTGGAGCACATTAGGAATGTTGACACTGTCGCCCCTGCCTCGGCCATCAACATCGGTGGGACACCCC
>UWZB01000057.1:61440-90560 GCA_900536885.1 Peniophora sp. CBMAI 1063
CCGCCGTGTCTACCACTGCCGTACTCCAATCGGGACTCGACGCCTCGGCGGGTTTCCTGTCTATGCCCGCCCTCAACGTGGTACACTCTGCCGCACCTTTGCCGGCCGCGTAGCCCGCGCAGACGCTGTTCCCGTCCTCGCCGGATCACCATCACACTGCTGGCGTGAGCACGCAACCTGCCGCCCCGTCTTTGGGTAGTGCCACAGCAGCCGCCACGTTCCTCTCCCAACCCACGGACCCGTACATGGCGACGCAGGCTCACCCTGCATTCAATGGTTCAATGATGGCTGTGCCGACGAGCCAACCGGCCAATATGCCTCCGGTGACCGGTCCCAGTGCCAGCTCCTCGGCCTTCATGTTCGGTGGCAGCAGGCCGCGAAGAGGACAGCGTGGCCGCTCCGATGCACCCGCCAACGGCTTGCCGCGGTAAAGCTTAGAGAGTTCTGGCCGGTACGAAAGGACGCACGTCGGAGCCTGTGGCGTGCCATCGTACAAAAGGTCAACAGCGACGCGTTCGAGCTTCTAACGCGCCCAGGCCCTCGCGGTGTTGTTCCTTGCCTGGACAAGCAATGGGCGGCGGCGTACCTGCGCAAGGACTTCGCCGAACAGGCGATCAGGCTCTGGACCGAGCTCCCCAAGCCAGACGTCGATACCGCTGCCATTCGGTTCGTTCTCGTTACGGACGAGCCCCGTTCCTTTGTATTTGCTTAAGCTCGTTGTATTTGACTTTCTCTAATCTGGGTTTATGTATAGTCTGGCACACAGAAGGCACCTTGTACGCGGCTTGATCGCCTAGTTATTACATCATGGAATCTAGACGGTCATTTAGCCAACAGCCTGCCAAAGCGACACTTCGTCGAGAAGATCACAAAGTTCGATGTCCTCCTGGTGCAGGAGACTAAGCTTGTCGAAGACCCAAGGCATCTTCAGCCATACCTCGCGGCTACAAGGCCTTGTACCACTCTCGGCGCGAAACAACACAACAACGCGGTCGGAGGGGTCGCCGTCTTCATACGTAGCGATCTTCCTTGCACCAAGCTCACGGCACATTGTTCACCGGATATCCTTGTCCTCGACATTGGTCAGTGCTATCATTGTCAATGCGTATATCATAACTCACGTTAGCCCATGGTCAGACTGGGCCGACTGTGCGCCTATGCATTCGCTGTCGGAAACGATTCTGATGCTCTGTGCGCTCGCCAGACCAATCTTCTTGATGGGGGACCTGAACGCACGAACGCACTCGCTACAGGGCTGGAATGATGCCCCTCCCCGAATCTCAGTCAACACGCGCTTCCCGGGTAGTGTAACGATCGAAGGAGCTTCTCGACCTGGCGCGCGCGACGCTCGCCTGACTATCCTCAATGGACTATCACGCTTCGACGCCTCCTCGAGCTCCTTGACGTCGTTTAACAAGGACAAGGTCCATCACAACCGGATAAAATTGGTCGTTGACTATACCCTCACGAATGCCGCCGGGATGCCGCTCACTGTTGACCTCTCTGTCTGGCCCTGCGGGGTATGGTCTGACCACGCGCCGGTCGTTTTCGTTTTCGTTCTCGGACCACCGGAGGACCATCGACTGTTCGATCGCGCGCCTGAGCACCCATTTGCGCGGCTACAGAAGCGCGAGATCGCCACCCTGCCCCGCGATACCGAGCTCAGCCGCAAGTGGGCCGACCTAGTCGAGGGTGCACGGGCTTCACCTCCTGAGTCTCGCCACGAGAAGCTCGTCGGTAGGGCGTACTGTAGCGGAACACCTGTTGCTGTGTACACGAATGGCTTCTCTCTTGGCAATGGCCCAGGCAGGCTGGGTGCGAAGGCCGACGCTGGCGTATACTGGGGACTCGGCGCAAAGAGCAACCGCGCCATACGGGTACCCGACGCGCAGACGAACAACCGCGCAGAGATGTTTGCGATCCTGCACGCACTGGCACAGGCTTCTCTCCACCGCCCCCTCATCATATACTCGGATTCGGAGTATGCCATCCGTTCTCTCTACGAGTGGCTCCTGCGCATGCAGCTATCGGTTGGTCAGTCGCGAACGGCGACTTGTTACGTGACTGTATGTTCCGGAAACAAGCTCGCACGTCCACGCCACACTTTGAGCACATCAACGCACACATAGTCAACGCTGCGGGCGACGCCGCGGACGGCCTCGCTAAGGACGGTGCCCTCCTGGACTCTGGGCTACAGCAATGCGCGTACACTGCCCCCTCCTGCTGCATGTGTCTTGCTCTTTGGACAGGCCCTGAATATCCCTAGGGTCACGTCGTTGATCCCAAGAGGAAAAGCAGCTGCTAAGCATGAGAAGGTCCTGTTCAGACTGCCGCCTGTTGTGACCAATGACACGCGCAGCCACCGTAATCGTGCGCGTTCACGCAGCCTGAAAAACGAGGACCTCTGCAAACTTACCGCCGCCGCTCGCGCCGGGCTGGGAACCCTAAGGACATTTATTCGGCGCCTATCCAACCCTCGGAAGCTCTCTGTCCATGTCGTCGCCCGCTGCCCTCGCGCGCGTCTTTTGCCGTCCGAAATGCCTGCCGACTTTGCGGTCTTTGGCGGAGTTGCCGCGGAGTGCGTGCAAGCAGTAAATCTTTCCACTGTCCGCTCGCAATTCCAGGGAACCCTAATCCAAGGCTAAGGGCGCCCAGGCGTCGATGATGTAGTCAGCGACGTCCTGATGGCTATTGGCAATGACGACCTGGCCAATCTCTTTACTCTATGCGTCCAGCACCACGACGCACCATCCATCTGGCTCCTCACGGCGGTCGTCGCACTGCTAAAGATGAACAAGAGTGCTATGAACCCCGGCCCTACCGAACGATCGGTCTTGAATGCGCGGTCGTGAAGTCGGTGACGTACCTGATACACGAGAACGCATACAACTGGGCGGAGAAGTACAACATTATCCGTCCCTCTCAGACCGGGTCTCGCCCGGGCTACCGCACGAATAACAATGTGCTCCTCCTATGTTGCCTTTTGGAACGGGCACGCACTCAGGACAAACCCCCTACGTTGTCTTTGCCGATATCGCTAACGCGTTCCCTTCCACGAACCTCAACCTTCTGGGGGTCACTCTCAAAAGAATGGGCACCGTCGGCAAGCTCGTTGACTGGCTGCGCTGGCTATACGGGCACATGTCGTACACAGTCTGCGTCGGAGTCGACGTTTCAGAGCCGTTCTCTTCCACAATCGGTGTCGTAGTCGGTTATACCGCCTCGCCCACGCTCTGGAATCTCTTACTCGCGGACTTCGTCCTGCTGCATCACAGCGATGACCCGCTACTCGCGGATGTACCCATTCACTCTATCCTGCAAGCCGACGACTCGGCGCTATGCAGTGACTCTTGCAAGCAAGTGCGGGGTTCAGCAACACACGTGCAGTTTTACAGTTACCTGTGCTCACAAGGGGTTGCTGCCGTGCAGGGTGAAGACACTTGCAATACTCGTAGGGAAGCTGTCGAGCCCTCTACCGCCGCTGTACATGGGAGACTCGCGTCTTCAGTATACGGTATCCTACCACTATGTGGGATTCACGGTTGACGACCCTGCGCAACATGTTCGGCGGTCATCACCGTGACAAAGCCAGCAACGCTCGCCGTATCATGAACACCATGTTCGGTCTCAACATCTTCGTTGGGTGTATGCCGCCGTGGGAGGGATGCGTCATCCTCGGAGCGCGAGTAGAGCCTCACCTTTTCCATGGGTGTGACGTCCTCCCGGACATCGATGCCACGACGAGTGTTCTATACGCAGTGCAGCTCTATTCCCTCTGGCGCCTTCTCAGCCTTAACCCGCGCTCGATGATCGCGCCGCTGTTCACGGAACTCAAGGTTACACTAATCAAGTGTCGTCAAATTACGCTGTGACCGCGGTACCTCGACTACGCGCTACATCTGCCCAGCTTGCACATAGTCTACGCGGCGCTATGCGAATCTCTCGCTTTGTACTCCGGAGGGGCGCCCCTGCTGGTTTGACGATATCGCCGTCGCGCCCCGCGGCTGGTCACTCGCGCTCCGTTCCCAACGCCGGGCGACCTGTTCCTGGACGGCTCAATCAAATGCCTCATCGGGAAAGTTGACTGCTCGCTGAAGACTTGGCTACGTACCACTATCACAGAAGCACCGCGACTGGTGCCTGTGAAGAATCGTTTGGAGCCGATGCGGCAGGGTCCAGCTCGGCGTGTCCTCACGATGTTTCGACAATACCTGCGTATCTCGAGCGTCCGACATCGCCTAGCGCTGACGCGCATCGTTTGTGGAGACTCTCGTTACGCCGTGGAAATCACGGGCTGACAGACGCGTTATCGAGCACCGATGGAGATGCACCTCCGTCTGTGCCGCCTGTGCCGCAGGTGCTTGGAAATACCTGAACACGCTCTTTTCGTATGTCGCGGGAATGAGGACCTGGTTGCGCGTCACTCCTTCTGGCACTCTACCCCATTACAGACATATCACCCCTACAAGCGGCTGCAGCGACCGGAATCGACAATTTACAAACTCTTCTTACGGATGTATCCACAGTTCCTACGTTTGCGGACTTCACGTACGACATCATTACTCTCTTCGACGATATTCAGCCTTTTGGGTTACTTAGAATTATCATATTGTGTGTGTTTGTTTATTGCAGCAGCTATCCACTGAGACATCGACCACTCTAAATGCAGTGTCAGCTTTGCGTGTGGTGTAAGTAGCGAGGCCGCGCCCAGCGCAACCTGACTTCGTTCTTTTTTTTGGGACGTCGTTCAGGAAATGAGAAAAAAAACATCAAAGAAACCTTGCCCTCCTTCGGGTCGAAGCGTGCACGTTTCCCCTAAACGTGAACGCGATGACTGAGATGGACTTTCCCACACGAGCTACGACGAGCCAGCCCAGCACGCGTCCCAGCACGATAGCGTTTCGCCAGGTGTCGATGTCCCCTGATGAGTGTAGTACGCGTTCGTTGCCGTACAGTCAGATGTTGGCTAGACGAGCCCAGAGAGGCGGCAGGATGGAGACGGGAGGAGGTCATGCCCGCCGAGTTCGCCCATCAACAGGACTATTCAGTGCGACAGGATCGTCCGCGCGCGAGCGCACGCCTGTGCAATGCAAGAACCTCGCACCGCACTGCTCCCCTCGACGACCAACGCGGAGTCGCGGTTGCCCGTGGCACCATGGCGCTTCGCACCACGATACTATGCGCGCGCCCGCGCCTTCTCTCGCGTCACGGTCCTTCGATCGTACCCTCGTGGCTAACAGAGTCCCACAATGTTTCTGATGAGTGGCTCAAAGTTGGACCTGCCTGAGCCACCGTGGCGCGCAGCACCACGGAACTCAGCGCACGCTTCGCACGCGCTCTGCACCACTTCTTTATCTCACACCACGGATGGTATTCTCTGTAACGCCCGTGTCCGGACTCGAGTCTGCGACGGACGATCCCAAGGATATGACTGTTCTCTCAGAACCGGGAGCCTATACGTCAGATCAGGGGCTAGTCTTTGTGCACATGTGGCATACCCGAGGATTCTCAACCCGCAAAGGCGACTGAAGCGGATGTGTGGAGAGAAGGTACGTCTCAGACCGACACACGAGTGTGATATTACCACTCTGTGTTCAATGGTCTTCGTTCAGCGATGCCATTTCTGGTATGGCTGATATCTTAAACACGTCGAGGACGGTTGTGCAAGAGATCATCGGGAACCGAGAGCCGCTCGGACCATTCGGCGAGCACGCCGTGAATCATGAGATAGAGAACTAGTTGTTGTGTGATACGAGTACAAAAAGAGATGGGCTGCGTGGTCGGTACGTTAGACACATGGTGACTGCTGAGGTCAAATTACTCGATAAGAAGACTATACATTTTTGTCTTACCGGCACTGTATACTGTACTCGTCAAATCCTTAGACAAGTTGAGCGCTCCGGATCCGGATCTCTTTCGGTGAATGTGGCTAAAGTCTACGTACTTCTGGCAGTAGGGACGAGCCCCTATACTGACGCTTGAGAAGAGGTGTCAACTTGCTCCATCGCTCATGATTGGCATACAGGCCCGAGTCAATGAGCGTGGAGAGTTCCAAAAGTCAAGTATGATTGGATGCCTCTGTGTCGGACTTTGAGTCGAGCGCAGGCGTTGCACAGCAGCCCTGAAGCGCCAATTATGGGTCAACATGCGATGACAAGAATCACTCTAGACGCCCGAGGTGAGGTAGGCGGCGGTCGTGCCGCGTCCTGGTGGGGATAGCCCGGTGAGAGCTCCACGGTGCCTGTTAGTCACCAATGGCAAATGCTCTAGGCATACCGAAGCCACCTGGAAGCCAACCCTAATCTTCTCGACAAGACAAAACACCATCCATCTTCCGAAGCCCCGTCATCGTGATTGCTCCCTGTATGTGAACGGTGTAATAGAAGCCCGTGCATGTCATTGTGCAATTCCCAAGAACAATCGTGGCAGAACGACGAGAGGCACAGATACTGTTTGCGACCATTACATGTACCACCGGTTGCATGATGCTGGGACTAGGAACATCATTGAGAGTGATGGCCCAGGGGCCGCCTTCTCACATGAGACCCGTCTGTCTGCGGGGAATGTCCGATGGACTATATCTCGGCACCTAACCGCCTTTACGCGTGGCTTCAAACTTCCTGAACATATACTGACATCACCCCGAGGATGGAATATTGGCCGAGAGGAATGGCAACGCAAGTGTTCGAGACAGGACATAACCAAGGTCCGATCGTCTCGCTGGCGGCGAGGGGGACAGGGAACACGCCGAGGATTCACGTCGTCGTCGTGAGTGAGCGCCCTTTGATAGCATTGTCTGATCGACTCTCATAGATATTGCAGCTCTCTATGATAATAGCGTAGGCGCTGTTATATTGTCCTATGCTTTCATGCTCAACCAGTGTCAGTATCGATGGCATAATCTACTACTCTCCGAATACGGGGTTCAAAAACATGGCGGTCTCGTTTGGTATTGCGTTCTCTGCGGCGTCGGCCTTGCTTGGGCTTGCCGTCGTTGCGATCCATCACGTCTCATCGGATGATGCCCACATGGAAGGTACCCAGGTGTGTCTCTTGCTCACCGTACGATGAGCCGACTGTCAATCAACCAACAGCAAAGGCCGTTCCTGCGCTTTTGGCTCCGGAACTCTGGCAATCTATCCAAAGCACTTAATATTTTCCTCATGTTCTCTTCATTCTGTCTGTCTCTTTTGCTGCTTTACATCGCCGATGTCCATTCGCCCACATTGACCCGATTGGTCTGCGCCTCGGGACTCTTCGTCTTCAATTTTGAGAGAAATCTGAAGGTTGCAAAATCACTGCTGATGGGTGTACGTTATCTTGTATACCTGACACTCAGAATTCTCGGAAAGCTCGCGAGTAATGTCGATGACTCGCCTTTACCTTTGGGATGATGCGCATCTTTCATGGAATTCGTCACTTGGTGAGAGCGCCAGTTCATACTTCATGCATAACTGACGCTGATGTAGCTTAGGTACATTTACGGCGTAAATGCGGCCTGGCGTTGTATTTTTGAGGAGGGATCCTGTCACGTACACCCCATGCTTTTCTGTTTATTTGAAGTGCTCCTATGACCCGCCCATTCACGGTCCCTCTTTTGACTATCATACCAACGTTTCTTCAGTGGTTTCCGGCAGTCATTCAAACGGAGCTTGCTTTGGCTTCCATGCATGTCTTCCTAAGGCTTTGAGACTCAAGATTAGTGGCGTTGTATTGTGTAGGACTACAATGGTAGTGTTAATCATCCCCTCCGTCATGTCAGGCCGCGGGTCTGCGTCTGCGTAACCAGTGAACGGGATGACCCAGCAGATGACTGCTTGGGGTGAAAACTATTTGCAGAGCATGTCTCAGGCCCTGTTTGGCTTGTGGAATTATGGAGACACTCATAGAAACGGTACACGAGTGATAGATACAAGGATGGGTTGATGTCGTGTACCGTGCGCGAATGTTAGTGTCTCGCAATTTCACCCGTATCCACGCGCAGATGAGGTCGCCAGAAGAGGTGCGAGTCATGATATAGCGAGGGAATGGAAGAAGACTCGGTGACAGTGATAGAGATGCCAGTACGAGTGTCAATATGAAGGTCAGTGGCTCAGGATGTCAGTGTATGAGAATATCGCGAGGATTTTGCTGCATCCACTCTGATAGTCAGCTGAATGCGCAACCTTTGATGTACGCATTGAGAACGGTCAGGGCGACAACGTAACCATGACTTGAGCTATGCCTTTGAAGTATGCTGTGCTCAACAGCAGTGGCAGGGCCGGTCTTTCCCGATCTGTTGTGACATGCCCTGTTCGGCATCCGTAGAGGCGCCTTCCGACTTTTCCATGACTGCAGGCGTCCGTCAATAGGCACGTCTTCTGCTGCCGTTTCGTATGACGGACATGAACATGAAATGTTGTATTGAATGGCTCCGTGGACTGTTGAAATGGTTCAAAGACATGACATGTACGTGGATTTGGCATAGGAAGGATAGAGTTAACGAAAAAGATTTCATACGGCAGGAGGTATATACAATGCCTGTACTGACAGAAAAAGTAAACTCTGCTCCAGATTCGAGTCATTGACGAAATCGAACCTTTGATGACCGTTTGTGGTTGACCGGTTCCAGATAGAAAGCCTGTGGACTGTCGAGATGTGTCAGAAAGCATGCAGAAAAAGCGTGCGTTGAGCGGCTCAGTGATGAACGAGTATTTTTGCTGTCTTAGGCATATA
Organism: Peniophora sp. CBMAI 1063; assembly: GCA_900536885.1. Classification (NCBI taxonomy): domain Eukaryota; kingdom Fungi; phylum Basidiomycota; class Agaricomycetes; order Russulales; family Peniophoraceae; genus Peniophora; species Peniophora sp. CBMAI 1063. The sequence continues at coordinate 70,156 of UWZB01000057.1, forward strand.
TAGTACGACATGAGTGTGTAGTTTGAGATAACACATGTCTGCTTGGTGAGACCGCTTTAAAAACCTACGCACACATTCATAACTCATCACTGGCCATATGTGACAATGGCACTGCCAGCCTCTGTAGCTACTTCTGAGAAGGTTAGATAATGATATAGAGTTACAAGACTTTGAGAAAGTAGTCGATCAGCATGCATCTTAGAGGCTGCCTACTGTACCCATAAGACCAAGTATATTACGTCGAGGAAGTAAAATTGAAGCACAGAGTTACGACGCAAAAACAGGAAGCTCGTCCTGTAGCGTGCACCCATCCGGCGGAATTTGGTCTACGACGAAGGTTATGGTGGCCACAAGTGAGTCGTAAAGCGCCCCTTTGCTCAATCCATCCCTTTTGACATCAAATTTGGCAAATGGATTCTCTTGCAACGTCTCAGGGACGGTGACGGGGGACGACGTGACGAAGATTTTGATAAATCCAGTGTCCGTTGTTTGTCCATCGCGCAAATAGAACTGCCACGGAATATAACCAGATTGTGCGAATCCCAAGATCCCGTTAGCAGGAAGCTCAACTTCTCTCTGCGGCTGAGACTCTGTCAAGGAGATGTGTTGTATGAGTGTCAAGGGGTGTGCTATGACGTAAGTATAACTTGATGCGCACCAACAGAAAGATCGCCGCAGTCATAATAGAGGATGGGATGGCAGTAAAGATTCTTGTCCGTCGCGTTCCTAATATTGATGCCATAGCTGACTTCCTTCGAGGTCGTGACTTTGACAATACCGTCGCAGAGAAGGTTGGGACCTTCTGGTTTAAACGAGCATTGTGTGTCGTCTTTAGACTTCCCGTCCTGATTCTTCACTATCTTGAAGAATTCGACCGTGAACTGTGGGCCCTCTGGCGCGTTTATACTGAGGGATCGAATAAAGGTAATGGCACTGTCGAGCACGTCGTGTATTGTTTCCGAATTGGCCACGTCAACAGTGTGGTATGACTCAACCGCACGAGATTTTGGAAGGCATGGATGGCGTATGCCGATGAAGATCGTGTTCTCGTCTTCAATACGGAGATGTACGTTTGCGCCTGCCTCGTCCTCGAGATAGATTGAGTTGACGTTGCTCTGCATCCACTGCTGAACCTGGGTCTCCAGGGCTGTCAAGGCTTCGGGAGCCTCGCCAGCGACGTCGTGCTTAGAGATACAGATGCTGAGCATTTTATGATTATGATAGTGCAGTGGAAGACCCATTAGAGGAAAGAGCAAGTGCTAACGGACTGAGGGAGGACGTGAATCTGATGAGGAAGGCCGCAAAACGAAAAGGTTTATATTGGCTATGCACGATGAGCGGACCTGAAGGAATTAATATATTTTTGTAGAGCTTGAACACAATCCCCTACTGTCTGAGCTCCCTTCACGCAGTTGGCATGAGAAAGGGGTATCACAGTGACACTTCACACATTACATCGGCGTGAGACACCATCGACAACCGCAAACTCGCGGGAAAAGGGCGTGATGTTCGCACTCTACGGGGAAAATATAACAGAAGACACGCAATGAGACCTAACTTCCGTTCAGTTTGGACCAATGTGGTCATGCGCATCGCATCTCTCGTACAAGATGCAGGCAATCTCATTGAGCATTGATATGAAGGCTTACACTCATGCGCAGAGCGTCTGCGTCGCTTGTCATACAGCGTGCTGATTGATGCTTCATGCTTTCGGCTGTAATCAGAAGAGATTAGTGATATCATGCATGTGGTATTTAGCGCAATAGGACTCAACGAGGGACCGCGGGAGCCAGTTTCTCAATGCGCGTCGCGACCGCTGGACCGATCGGTTAAAACACTGTCTGTGAAATGGCACTATTGGACGTCATGCACCAATGTCGATTTCGACGCGTGAAGAGACTCAGCTACATTGTTTCGGTCAAGCACCATCTAGTGCACAGTGCTCAATTTTCACGGGCTCTTGAATGGACTGATACAAGACGAGCGTGCAGGGTAAATCCTGGGTGATGTGCTACACGAGCGGCCCCGCCATTCGGACATCTTCGAACTTTCCCGACGTTTCCCGCCCTTGAGGTCAACTTCAGAAGGCCTGCAGACAACATTTTTGGAGTGTTGTTGGTTGTGGGACACGCTCGATCTGAATGCGACAAACACACACGCAACTGATATGTCGTTCGAGTCAGCGAAACCAGGCTGAGCGGTCAGACATCATAGCGAGACGACATGCGTCACTCAGGTGTCAGTTTATCGGATTACCTTGATTTGGTATGTCGAAATAATGAATGTACACAAGCAAATTACCAGACTCTGTGGTTGCTTTCTATTTTTGACGGAAATGAAACATGGCTGTTGTACAATGTACAATGCTTATGGGGGCAAAAATCTTAATTTAAATCATCCTATGCTATGAAACGTAGTGAACCTCACGACTTTCTGCTCCAGCCACACTTCGGAGAGGGGTGGGGGGTTTAGGTTATTACGAGGACGGGGTCCGCGTCGTGTGGGCGAGAAGTCACGCTACGCGTGAGGTACTATGCACAAATGACTGACACACCCACCATCTCCATCCCTCCGCGTGGGTTACGCCTCTGAGTTTGTTCCAGCTGGTCCTTGTTGTGGATTGACTATAGAACGAAATGTGATGTCTCAGTGGAATTTATCGACACTTTAATTCGCTTTGATATTTCAGAGTAAGGTATTCAGGCTGGTGATTAAATAGCTCGACATAATCGAGCAGACCTGGGAGACCCCTTGCGTCCATGTTATTATTGCCGGGTGGCGCCGAGATGCACTCTCACATCATGTGCCTCTTACTTCCGCACCTGCAACCTGCATCCCTCGCACCAAAGACGCGCTACGTAGAGGGTCAAGCCAGCACGTACGGTCTTGGACTGTATTGCTCAACTCTGGAGCGCAATTTATGATTGTCAACTGTAGATAGATAAGTAGGGTATGTAGCGGTGCGTGCAAAAGGGTTCTAGAGAGCGATCAAGGATCTCAATTCGCAGCTTCAATCGTCAGAGACGGTATGGAAAATCTATCGAGCACGGGGAGGCTCCGTAGGATCGCGAGAACGCGATTACAGTCCAAAAATTATCGGGAAGCGAACACCCGTAACGGACGCGCACCGGCCGGCGTCGTCACCACATCGAACCCGCCCTCTCCTATTCCGCATGGCATACTTCTCTCTGTGACCCTTGACTTGACGTCTGGCGGTCTGCAAAGCGGTGAAGTAGGCCGCCTTAAGATGGCGGCTGCGGTAGTGAGAGTACGTGGCGGGGCGATGCGGGAAGTTCGAGCTTGATATGGCCCGGTATATATACGTCCGTCCGCGCTAGAATGGCGCGGACTTCAAAATGATGTGACATAGTGGCTCAAGCTATTGTAAAAAAATGATGCATTCCGCTAAAGGGGCCTGAATGCATGGTTTGGTCGGGTAAAAGTTAGTCACTTCTGACGTGCTTACGAACTTCCATTGGATAATGATTATTGCAGGCGGCGTGCGACGCAGGGAAAAGTGTATGGCAATCATGTACTCACTCTCTCGACTCTAGATGAGCACTTGGGAGAACTGAGTACAATTCAGTTCCTTCGAACCCAAGAATCATCTTTACCTTTGCAGCAGAGCGCTTGTGACGGAGCAGACATAGCTACAGCTGCGTCCCCAGACTAACGATGGTGCACGCTTTTTTACTGTTTCAAGTGGTGTCGCTGTGTTTTTGCATGTCATACATTGCATTTATTTGACTACGGTTACCTTGATGTCCTCTGCTTGTGACATCGCAAGATGGTCGGCTTGACAGCTTGCACCAGCTTTCACGGATCTTTTTGTCTTGGAGTACAGTATGCTCTAGTGGCGTTGAAATTATGGCAAAATGAGTCTAACACCGTCCGTGAGAGGGAAATGGCGAGCTCTCTTGTGAAGAGCTTAAGTCGGGATGTTCCTATAGGCCTCGATACAATGTTTCCGGCATACAACATGCTATGTCGCGCAGCACATGCCTGCCAAAATTTTCCTGACAGCTGAAAGAGATTGTATGTGACTCCGAGACACGCGTATCATGATTGACGGGACTGATGAACAAGAGCCGGTAAACAAGCACAAAAGTCCAGTATCTCTTCCACATCAAAATCAGTGCACTGCGCGTTAGATGGCTCTTATTCTCTACAGCTGACCTAAAAGTATTGGTCTCGTGAATACGGGCGTGAGCTGCCTGCCTACCTCTGCCTAAACACATGACGATCAGTACCTCTCCCACCTGTATTCTCTATGAAGTACGCGACATCATTCAATGCTATTGCCATGTTTTACGTGTGTGAAAGACGGGGCACTCGATTGTGTTATCATTTCCATTGCTTGGCATGTGCTCGGCCAACCAACAACACAAATAGCGCATTTTGTGCGAGCCCACATCTCTTTCTGAGAGGTGACTCCTCTCAGCTACAGTGTATCTCGTACTGTGGGCGCAATTGTCGGGCTTGCACTCATTCTCTACGCGTACAGGGTCACACTTGACATATTGCGTCTACACCTGCTTCTGAACTAAGCTCAGACACGGTCATGCTACGTGACGCAGCCCAAATATGCTCTTGAAACCTCGCCGGACTGCTAGCTGTGAAGAAAGAGCTCCAAGTTTTTGAAGACAGATGCTCCATGTTGTTTTGTTGTTGTCACTTCTCAACGGAAGGGAGGTAGTTGTCGAATCGGTACTAATGCTCTCACCGTATTTCAGTGCTGCATATGAATTTCTTTGACGCAAACTGAGTGTGACATCGTCGCACCAGCTACTCGCACAGGCAATGCACACAGTGGCAACGAGGCTCTGAACGCGTCATGTCCGGTACGTGTTTCAGCACCGACTCCAAGCGATTCTGAACAATCATGATGGGATACATGTACCAGTCGGTGAGATCGTGGAGAAGAGAGCGCTCAGAGATAGGCCCCCTAGTCCTCAACGGTGAGATCAAACGTTTTGCCTAAGATAGCCTTTGGGACTTGAATGGGTGGGTTGCGGAGGCCGATGACTTTTCCTCGCTTTCCATCACGGCCAACACCAGGATCCCCGTCGTCTGTGCGGGATCGCTTACGAGACGGAATGTCGGTGGAAGGCACAATTTTGTTAACGGCACCTCGCGCCGCGAGCATGTCTGATGAATTCCTCAGTACCGAAGGCGGAGGAAAAATGCTTATTTCGGACCTCGCGAGAGATAATTGAAGCAAAATGCAGCCTCGGGTAATTTCATGCGATCCAGGAGCTCCGTGACCCTGTAATACGATGCCGGCGTGGCCGCTCTCGCTTCTCCGAGTCTTCAGCAATTTTAAGCTTTGGTACACAACAAAATCGCAATTCTGCACGTACATCACGGTGTGACCTCCATCTTTCTTGACCTTTTCAGACACTGGCCCTACCTCGCGCTCTATCTTACAACTGTTTGCTTCTGGAACAGACTCTGCTGGCCTCTCTGCAGAAACGTGTGCTCGATATGCGTACACCGTTATCTTTCCCAGTTCTTTGCTTCTGATCTTGCCATCTTCAATGAAGTCGTCGTCGTCTGTTGGTTCGAGATCAGAGAGCATAAGGCAAGCCCGAGATGTATATGCTCACCTACGACCTTCAATCTTTCAAATCTGAAAGGTGCTACAGAGTCACGTGTAACACGGACCCCCCGAACTACGACAGACTCTCCGGACATCACTACATGGCTCCCCATGTCACGACCATCTATGAGAATATCGTAGACCGCTGCGTTGGCTTCTGTTCCATTGCGTCTATGACATGAGAGCTTGATGATAAACTCCTGCATCATTACGCACACGGCTCACATTAAAAGAAGGGACAATATGGCGACGTGTCAGATGGCATACCTCTCCGACGACACTCTCTACGTATGCCTCGAGGCTATTGTAGAATCTTGTAATTTGATAATCGGCCATCTGACTGCCATCGGCGCGCAACAGTTTGACGAACAGGTCTTCGTACTCGAGAGACATTGAGAGCGTATGCGAGATCAATAATGTGATTGGAGACAGGTAGAGCGTTGAGATCACAAAGACGGTGATCTGCAATTGTGGTAGCGAACCGCAAAGAACGCGGCGTGAAGAGAATGGCGTTGAGAGGGATCACCTCGAGCGGGAAGGCCAGATGTCCTCCCGCGTTGGGCATGTTGTCTGCCTTCTTATGATGGTCAGTCTGCTGACCTACAAAACAAGAACGGGTGGCGCGTCTAAGTGGAGGTATCGGATCACTACGGTAGTAAATGGACCCGTAGGTTCCAATAGAGTCATCCTCCGGAATAACATGACTGCGATGCGTGATACAGTGTCAATCGCCTGCCGCAATTGTGGCGAGCCCGTTTTACGTAGACTATATGGTGTCATAGTGGGCGGTGGAAAGCTACTCTTTCCAGATTACAGTATGTGGCGTCCGGTTGTGATTGCATGATTGCCTGACTCGAGGAAAATGTCGGCGCCCGGGGTAATTCCCGACGTGATACTGGATACTTTGGCGTCAGGGATTTCTCGATCGCTTGTCAGCTGAGTCAATACTAACCATGCAGACTCCGTCTATAGCTGCTTGCGGAACGACAGCCCACCCGATGGTTCCACACACAGACGGCTCGACACTGCTTTGCTCCAAAACCGCCGCGATATTGTGCCACATTCTCATTCGTTGCTCAAGCTGCGTTGTGAGCCTTCCACCACGGGCACGCGCCAGGGCCGTTCGTTCAAGGCCGTTTTGCAGGCCGTTGACATGGCCGTTACAAAGGCCGTTCGATCCGAGGGAGCTTGATGTAAGATGGCCTCATGTTCCATCACGTTTCGGACATGAAGCAAGAAAGTGCATTCGGCGCCTCGGACACACAGGTTGTCAGGCAGCGCGTGGCAACACGCGCGATACGGTCCTGAAAACTCCCAGCGTTGATAGGACGCAACGGGTGGAACTTACTTACTTACTTACTTACTGCTGCCTTCCCCGGACCTGACGAGATCAACCTCTATCTTGTAGTAGTTACCTACCGGCTCTCGCTGGATCGTACTATTGGCAAGAAATATGTTTTCATACTATCCGTACTTGTCTTGCTCGCCACCGGCAGTGCGAACAAAGCAGAGACCATATTCAATTCACCTTTGATCGTCGGGGCCACTCGGTGGACTTCGCTCTGAGTTGTGAAAACGTGCGAGGCCAGCACGGCTGCATGGCCTACATGCTGGCCTTCAGTCGTCTCATACAGTCAGTAGAAGAGGTATTGATCATCTATCCCCCCTAGGCCAATTTAGTCCCAATCTATGCAGTAAGAGAGTCTTTGACTATCGGGAGCTATACTACACACGAATAACATGTAGTGCAGTCAAATTGGACGTCCTTTGTCCAGCGAGTCGAAGTGCAGGTCACAGCGCGTGTTCGAACTCGTGGCAGATACGCTAACAAGAACATGACATCATCTTCGGGCCAAACGGCCTTTGCAACGGCCGTGTCAACGGACAGCAAAACGGCCTTGAACGAACGGCCCCGGCGCGTGCCCGTGGTGTTCCATCTCGTGCAAAGCATACGGACTGTAGTGGCATGCACTCCTAGACGTTATATGTTGGGCCACTATCTCAGGACGGAAGGTTAGACCTATGTTCGTCGAAGCCGAGTTTAACCCGGACGGACCTGATTGGCACTTGATGTCGTTTTCGAGTTACTAGGTGACGCGAAGTGGTGCCCTACCCTGTCTATGTAGGACGGGGTGGCCTATCGCTTAGCAAACAGTTAGAGGAAGACTGCCGTTGATACCAACTGTATGTTCAAGATGTCGTCTGGGCCGCACGGTGTGAGGATTTCAGAGTCCGGTGACATGTCTCAAAGGCGCTACTGTTGGCGGAAATGAACGTGGCAACGCGCACGAGGCGAACGCCCCGCCGTCAACGCGCGCCGCGTGTCTTGCCTTTCCCTCAGTCGCTTGAATATCGCGCTGAGGTTAAGCCACTTACTATACTACGTACCGTACAAGACTCTAATGTTGTTATTAGCTCTCGTCTGTCGGGTACAGACTTTAACAGCTACTTCTACTCGGTTTACGAATCGCGGCAGAGGCCAACTCTTCGTATTGGCTTCAACACACTGTCAAAGGTAGCATGAGCATGTAACTCGTGAGTCTATAGTGTTTGAAGCCCGTTTGTTCGGTGTTCTGTCGAGTACACACCTCAAAGAGTCGCATGAATTGAAGCCAATCACGGTTTGACGCGCTTTCATGCAGTCCGATACGGAAAATCGGGCGGTATTATATGATATTAGCTATGAGATAATCAACCGCGCTTGTGCTGTACCCTCGCATTCTTCTCATACTCCCAGGCATTGTCACTCCACCGTAGTCCAATCGTTCTTGGTGCTCCACTTGAGACAGCCCCGAACCCCCGTGCGTTGTCGACACCGTCTCAAGCAATACCGGCTCCCATACAGGCTAGTCTGGTGTGCGGCACGGATATCTTTGCGGGTAACGCCGTCCGTACGCGCCATCTGTGCGACCTATATACCTGTACCCTTCGCAAGGATACAAATATCACACGGGTACCACGGGCCCTCTGTGACAGTCGTATAAATTTGGGTATGACTAGGATGAGAAGCCGCCCCAAGCGTATCGCGGATAGCGACACAGCGTGAGATATGTTTGTTGAGTGAACTAGCACTGGCTATCGCTGAGCAAACTCATCGCTATTCCATGCGCAACAACTGGTCCGCTCAAGGCAATTCTGAACCAGTGGCAAAGCTGTACACGCACCCATATCCGCGCAAGACGGCAATATCCGTGGTATACACTAGGCTCGTCTAGCTCGAGCCTTCTAGGTGCTTCTGGTTTTCGATGATGGGGTCCGTAGTTGAGACCATATCACTTTGCACGCCTGGTGCTGCTGCATCGCAGACCCCACGGAACAAAGCTTTGCAAACTTGTGGATGTAATTTTCATTATTAGAGAGTCCCACACATAAGTTAGCTAGTAGTGGGTAAACTCGCTCACGTCATTAGAGGAATCTCTTCCTCTGGTTGGAGCTCCGGGTCAGGACTTTGGCATCTAGAGTGGTTTGCAACTAGATAAGACCATTCGGAGTGTCGTGTGTAAGATATCAATGCAAACGGTTGCCGTAATAGCCATCTAACACTCTGTCTAAAGCCTCGAAGCCCCGGCAGACTAAAAGATCTGGATCGTCTCTGTCGCTTGTCTGACGGACCCCGTGGGAGGTTTGCTGATACTGAAAGAGAGTGTCGCATCTCGGTGCGTATACTGTCACAGCACTTGAGTGCGAGATAAATGACACACGAGAGTGTCAATCAGGTGGTATGTGCTGCAACACGCCCATTGGTGGGCATGTCACTCTTCTCCGCACCAAAATGTGCCCTCTCGCGAGGCTCAAAGGTCCCTTCTATGTCACATGTCTTTTTGGGTAAAGGGGGACCCCACCAACAAATGTCGGAGGAGTTGGACGGGTAATTGCAAATAAAGCCAATCCTCGGTCCAGACGGGTATATTTAATGTCTTCAGGTCCGGATGCTCAAGACCGCCTGGCACTCTTACTCGCTCACTCAGTTCACCATTCATTTTAAACCGTAAAGCTTAATCATCAAATTTCCTGGATATCCATTCTAGTGATGGATAGCAATTGGCACAGACTGTAAGTCCACGGACTCTGTAACATGTTACGGATAGGCTTAGGCAGTGTGTCGCAGGAACTGGTTATGCAAAGAGCTTCTTCGTGAGTCTCAGGAAATAGACGAGTCTTAATCGAGGCCTCCCTCTGACAAGTCTTCTTCTGGACTGTGAGCAGAGCTTGTTGAAGCGACGGTAAAAGAAAACCATGATCTCAGGAAATCTAGATGGATGATGGAAGAGGAGATGAGGCAAATGAAACTCAGAACTGCCGTCACTGTTGAGCGTCCGTTCATGGTAGCGAAGCAACCAAGCGCCGCCTCGGAAACGGTATGTGGTCCCGTGTCATTGTTCTGAAGAGAGAGCTCATTGTATATCCGACCTCTGTCTCTCTTTCCTTAGCTGGCACTTTGTATTATGGACGGATCAAGCATCACCTTCTCCAACCGCTTTATCGCACAGGGTGAGGCTGGAGGCAAGGCCGCTGGCCAACATCTGTTGCATGAACTGTCTCGACATGTACCAACTTCCGGCACAGATACAGACGCGTCAAAAACCCCGATATGGGTGACAGTCTTTCTGTCTATCCCCGCACTTGTCCAATCTCTCGCAGAGAGGAAGACTCATCCAGCTCAAACGGTCAAGAGCTTTGTTAAGGGGCTCGGGGAGTCGCATAGGACCCTGCTGGTCATCGGTGTTTCCAGCACAGGTGACGTGTTCAACAAGATGCATGGTTCGTCTTGATACCCGGGACCAGCTGTGTATAAACTGACGTCCGTAGCGTATTTGGCCACCTTTACCCGAGTCTCGCAGGTGACACGGGTTTTTCTTGCAGGTAGTTCCACACTCTCTTCCTAGCGAAAGAACTGATCTTAACGCTCTGTTAAACCATGGCAGGTGGGTATACTTCCTCCTTCTTTGGCGCCTCGCACAACGTCCCGCTCGAAAAGCTTGTGTATGTCACGGAGAACGGCGCAAAGCTCCCGCCCAATATGAGCCCTACCATTCCCGTGGTGCGGTTAGAAGCCGGTTTTACGGACCTCTATGAGATTTCTCAGACACACACACGCGCGAGATTCATGGCCCCGCCCGGTTCCGAGCTTGAGAAGACCTTGCCTGTGAGGCAAACCAGAATCATACAGGACAAATTCAGTCCAAGTACACTGAGCGCATGTCCGGATGCTATGCAACAGAACTACGATGGTGCTTACAGTCAAGGAGTAGGTCCGTCAAAGGTCACTGATCAGGTGAGCTGTCACCCTTTGTATCAGAGACATGTGTTTACTTATCATCGAAGCCCGGACTCGATACGCAGGAGATGCACCGACTTCCATGCTACCATCATCACATACTAAAAAACTGCCAACTGAAGGTAAATAATACTCCAACTCACCAGCAAAGCAAAAGACAGCATCGCGAGATACCTGACGTCACTCTAAGAACAGATGCAAATTTGATCATGTTTGCGAGCCAAACAAGCTACAGCTCAGGATCTGGCGTCGTGAAGCACAAAAGAAGGTCATGTCATGATATGGGATGCTGTAAGCTGCATGTCTGTCTTGGCTTCTTTCCAATGAGAAAAGGGGGCTCGGGGAAGGCCACAACCACGGGAGGGCTGTAAATTTTGGGATGAGTGTGCACACGGTAAAACTTGCCCTTATGAGTTGAGAGATTGCCACCTTTTTGGATAAGGAATGCGCCCATTTAGCTGTAAGCATCATATACATCATAGACATCACTTGAGCCTCAGAGACTTATACTCACGAGAACTGCTTCGTAGTAGCGAGCATGTATCCGTAGCTATGAAGGAAAGCTTTGGACTTGTTACGAGACGGCAGTGAGCACATATGACTTGCATTGAGAGCATGGGAATGGAGAGATTAATGATTTTGTAAATGCTCTGACACTCGCGCAATTGTGTGGTCTTAAATAGAGCTGATATTTGTCAACGAGAAGTAGCACATAAAACATGATCTCATGGTACAGCCGTCCAGTGATGACTACTATTTATATGCGAGAAAGGTGCGAAAGTACATGACTGATAACAAGTCAGTGCATAGAGATGGATGACACTGCCATGATATACATCCAGTAATGGTGAGTCCTTCAAGCTTTATTGTCACCCTCACGGACGGTAACTGTCTCAACTATCACTTTGATCTCAATTGGCGGTCTAGCAATCCTCAAATCTTGCAGAAGCTTGAGCGTAGAGGTGGATGATACTCCCCCTTTCCCTATATAGTGTTTGAGTTGGGCCGTACCAACATCACCAAGGAGCACATTACCTTCATGCCCAAGAAGGATGTATAGATCCGTAGGCATCGCTGGCAGTGCCAATCCGGACGCAGATGGCAGCAGAAGCGTAGAGAAGACATTATCATGGGAACCATGTGGCATGATTGGCAAGATAAGTGTGGTGAAGTCTGATACTTTATGTCTTGTCCAGGAGAGTGACAAGCGACATATGGAAAACAGAGCACGCCACATTCTTCTTGCCCAGTCCCAGGCCAGACTGAAAGGCGGATCTCCGCTGGAGCTCATGCTATCAGGCGGTGCATATACATCACACTCGTGAGCTGCAGAGCAGTCAGACAGCCATTCAGGTACTAGACAATGCAGACAGGAGAGAACGCACCATGCCCCACTATACCTGTCCATTTCCTTCTCCGTCCGACAGCAGCACATGGATCCACCAAGCTTTTGTCTGATGAGATGGCTAGTGAAGTAGGATCAGACTGCTGCCTGCTAGCAAGCATGACTATTAAAACATACCATCGTTCATAAAGCTGATATGCATGTTGGCCACAGGAGAAGAGAGGAATAGGCAAAGGGAAAGGCGCATGGGCGCTTTTTCGTTGTCTTAGGCTCATATACCAAGCCTGCGGTCTTCTCCATTCTCTCAAAAAGGACTGATTAGCTTCCCATCGGTATCTCATGGCAACATGCGCAGTCATGATATCATCTTCTGTCAATGTGGATATTGCATTCATTGTTGGCTGCCAACAGAGCATAATTGCCTTGGACACAAACATTATATGCAGACAACTATGAGGATGTGTGCACTCTCCTCCTTACGCACGTACTGAGTGAGCTACACCCAAGACAGCACATGCTGGCAATGGAAGTCTTGGCTACAAGAAGGTTTACAGCCGGATGGCGAACTCCGGCTATGACCATGCTGCATTTACGTCAGGTAGGTTCTAGACTCTGCCGATCAAATTCCGAAGCACACCTGACTGCAGCACCCAGATGTGGCCTGGCCGCCGTGCAACAAATGTATTTGACGCGAAAAACAGCTATCTGCACACTCTGGTAAGAGAGTTTGTCATTCATGTGGGTACAGGGATGTGCTCTGTCAAAACGAGGAATACACACTATCACTCATGAGCAATGGACAATGTTAGTTGAGATTCCTTCAAGTTTGAGGACAACGAGGGTGAGGACAAGTGGAGTTGACAGATAAATTTCTCAATCCTTTACTGCATATTTATGTCGAGTTCCCTTTTCGCCACCCGTAAGTGAGGCACCGGGTTTGCCGGCTTGGGCTTCCCACTGTGCCTTGATTGTCGGGTGTCGGATCGTGGGGTTAGGACCCCTAAACGGATCACGGAATAAAGTTACCTAGCTTGGTCAGTTATCCATCCCAATGCGTTCACTACTGTCCGTTCTCTATGGATGGCGGGCGCTCTTCGCGAGAAAGGTGGAACTCGGACAGGGTGACTGCCATATGGTCCGATATGTAAAAGTACAAATCTATACATGAGGGACGAGATGGCAGTCGGTGCATGCTGACGAGCGGGACGTGAGACGCAGTGCTACGAGAAGGTAGGCGAAGCCCACGCGCAGCGGCCCCAGCCGGCAGCGGAAACGCGTCGCGCTGTGTGCGCGGAGTGGCGCAAAGTTCGGTGCGAGATTCGATGTGCACGGAAAACGCGTTCGGGGCTGCACGGCGGAAGGGCGAAGCGCGCGGGGCTTCCGGCCGACTTGAGGGGCCCGCCTAGGCAACGAGGGCGCTTAAACGAAAGTGAGCGAGCAAACCCCCACCCTCCAGGGTGGTCCTCAAGTGAGACCAAAAAAAGGAAAAAGAATCGAAGAGAAAGAACCGTAAAGTCAATAGCGCTGGACAAGAATTGTCCTGTGCTTTGACTCTGCAGAGAGAGGGAAGTAGGAGGGTGGGTGAGTTTGCAGACCACGAGCGCTGTGAGAGCTGCGCTGGCGGTGAAAACGTGTGCGGCCACGTTCCGCGCCGCGCCTCCATAGACCCTGATCTTCCTGCAGGACTCGTTCCTCGCCCTTTGGCAGATCGACACTCTACGTACTTCTGCCTTCTATGTCGTCCGCATGAAGCGAACAAGCCACTTTCCCACCCGGCGACAGATCGTACATGCCCAGGTTCCCGTATTCAGGACCTGAACAAGATCACGATGTCAAATCGCGCGTTTTGCGGTCCGTCTAGGCCGGCCCAATTAATCAACGTGGTGCTCATCATGTGAGTCTGAGGCGCTATCTTCGCTGTTATGCTCTCTTTCACAACCACCAGCACATTGTCTGCACACAAATGGCACTGTCTCCGCGCCTCGCCTTCATCGAGCTATTGCCAGATGAGGTTCTAGTCACCGTTTTCTCGCATCTGAAACTGGAGAGCCCGTCCGAGGTTACCACATCGCTCATTGTCTGTCATGTTTGCCGGCGTTGGCGCCTGGTCGCCGTCAATTATGGTTTCTTATGGACGCCGATAACCCCCGCCATCGGCAGACCCGAGCTTCTAGATACCGTGATCACACGCGGGGGCTCGCGTCCCATGACCTGCATTGTCCCCATACGCCTAGGCAGCCGGACGCGACCCATCAGGGGAATATGGGAAGGCACCTTGCGTCACTCGGATCGCATCGAATGGCTCATGCGCCACATCCACCGATTCAGTGCGCTAGAGTTTTGCATAGAAGACGCCATCGGGAGTCACACCGGCAATGTTCTCAACAAGGACGTTTTCAATATCATCGATCCAGGCTCTCTCGCACAGCTGGAAAGTCTGACGGCAATCAATAGCATGGATTGTGACATTATTCTTCCGACACGTCTTTCCCCCAATAGGTTTATAAAGCCTGGGGAAGGTCTCAGCTTGTTACGAGAGCTGTGTCTGACAAACGTGTGCTTCGAAGGATGGGATGTCTTGAACGTGATCGTGAATGCGCTAGATGGCCTTCCCCTGATCACAAAGCTCCACCTGCGGTTTACAAGACGCGGAGGGTTGCTTGAGAACGTCACCGGTCTATCCGAAATCATCTCGCCAAACAAGGCGCGCGGCGCAAATATCAAAGACCTGCATTTGGCAGGGCGCACGGCCGTTGCGACGTCTCTGTTCTGTAGTTTGGCGTTGCCATCGGACTGTGACGTGATTGTCAACTGCATCGATTCGACTGCATTGAACAGCGAGCAAATCCTCCGGCTGTCTCAACACATATCTCGTCACTTTGGGTGCACAGAATCTCGGTCAGGTGAAGCCCTCCGCCTTTCGGAGAGCGACCCCGAAATTGAGGCGAGATATCCAAAGGCAGAGGTCTCTTTGGCGTCCACAGCAGGGTTCAAATTCCGCACCATTTCCTTTGCCAGCAGCGCTCTTTACAAGGGAGGGGCAGACTCTTTGTTTGCCGTTTCCGTCCGCGCAATGTGCAATTTACGTCTCATGCGAGTGGTGATTGACGTCAGTCTACTCGTCGGATACGGCAACGAGATCTCCAATCTGGTTGGGGGAGCAAAGCATCTTACTCTAAGGGGAACCATGCAGGCGCACCTCGCGTTCGAGCTTGAGGCCAATTCAGAGAGGTTGGTGTCCCTTGTGAACCATCCCTCGTGGGAAACAATCACTCTGAAAGAGATGGACTTTATATCCGATGCCGACGTTGCGAGACACATCTGGGCTTCCTTGTATGCCCGAATTTTGGTGTCTGGAATTGCAGTCAATGTCAGGCATTGTCGCCTCAGCGAGGCCATCATGAGAAGAGTCGAAAGGCACGGTCATGGACGAGTCTCATGGGATAACAACATGATCGAGTAGACCACGAACCGACAGATATGGCAGTATGCAGTTAACGCTCTACTCGAGCTAACGTACGATAATATATGTTGATGTTCCCTCAGCTTTGGAGAGTGCATTGTAGAACCAGAAACTGGTACAGATTCTGATAATGGAACTCGTACTACGTTCCGGCTCGGTTGAGTCGTCACGCAGACTGCAGAAAGTGCATCCATATTCTTGCAGAGACCGACGTAAGCAAAAGCTGGCTTTTGACACACACGGGACTTTGTCGCTGAGTGACATCTTTCTTCCGTAATCGGCGTTCTGGTTTGGCCTATAGAGATAGCGACGTTATCGAGATTACAGATGTGCCTTTCAAACATCGTCTCGGTGTGCTCTGCCAGAAGCACAGCCCGAATCATATGAATTGAGATTGAAGAAGTTGACACCCGTATGGCGTGATGCAATTCGTTTCAAGTTGACTGAGAATACCCTCTCGCACTGTCTTTGACAAGTAAGGCCCATCGTTTAATGCCTTCCACAAGCCGTGATCGGAGGTTTTCCCTCTTTTGAGCTTTGCCCAGCGCGAAGGTCACTCACGCACGCATTGTGAGCCGGTTTATGACATCGATAGCCAAGTCATCTGGCATGCTTTGATAGTGACCGGTGGTCGTCTCTGATACAAGATAAGCCCGCAACACAACGATTTGCATTGTTGGCCTGGTCTGCTCTTGTCCAACTGGTGCTTATCTAGAATGAGGGGTTGGCTAAACGCGAGGCATGAGCCTCACGATGGATCTGTGTCTAAGGAGGCGTGGAGCGGAAGGCGGTCAGCCCTTTTGGTCTTACGCCTCCATTGTCGCTCCTCGCCTACCGCTAGCGTCTTCAGTAGCCCGCGGCGGTTTTTCGAGCTTCGAGACTCACCCGCCCACCCACACTTCTGTGTATGTCCTGGTTATACTCTTCTAGCTCGTTCGAGCTACATTCGGTCTCGATCCTTCCTCCGCAGGCTCCACCTCTAGCCGACAGGAGGCCCCGCCCATTACGCTCGCCTCTCCGCTCGTTTTACCGCTCGGTACGAGCCCACGCACACCTGGTCCAGGCATACGCGAAGAGCCGCCTTCAGCTCGCAACGTGCGGGGGCTTCGTTCATCATTGTCACTCGCGTATCCACAAGTATTTCGCTCTTCCGATGTAGCTATATATATGTGTATATTGTATCAGTATCATGCAAAGATTTTATTTCGAGAGAAGCGTGAGCCTCCATAGAATCTGTTGCTCCTGACACCCCCACAGCGGACTACTTGGACTTTGCGTATGAAGATGTGAGTTTCAGTCTTGTGTCGTCAGTAATGCGTTCGAAGCACATTTCTTAGACTGGTGAATCTACTTTGGCCTTTATTTTATTGGGAGGGAGGGAAGCCGACTGTAGCTACCGATCCAGTGACGTGCTTCCGCCTATCGATAACCTGCGCTACGAGACCGAGCCTGCGATTCTCTTCTGCTTCTGCGCTGCATACTTCATACCATAACGTGGACGTGCCCCAATCGTCTTCCAGAATCAGACCAGCCAGGGGCCTGTTCTTGCCAGAGCGATTCCTCAATGCCTCGCGTACAATCCCCCACCATTCCTTCGCACTTTCTCGGGTACAAATGAGATTCCCGTACTTTGTAACATCCATAATAATGAATCGCATTGAAGGAAAGAATAGGTCTGGCGGTTCTTCCTTCATCACGTCGAATGCGATATGCTGAATCGCCAGCTCAGACAAGCGTATACTGGATGCGTTCGGGAAGCAACGTCCGAGCCGTCGAATGACGGATGTGGTCGGTAGCACAAGGTAACTGGGCGCGAGCTCCGCGCTATCGAGCGAATGCCCTAAACAGTCCAGACAACAGCTAGTGACGGATTTAAAGAGCGAGGAAGACGCTTCAGCAAAAAGAGTGAGCGTATGGTAGCCTCTCGGACGCAGGCAGTCTGATAGCAACCACAGCTCAAATACATCTTCATGCTCGCTGGCAAGAGTATCCTTGTTGATTACTGACAATGAGAGTCTCAGACCGTTATTGCTGAACGAGGCGATGTCGAAGTGCAGTTGCTCGACATACCGCGATAATGAGTTGTTCAACAACCGGCACTGAGAGTCGTCGTCTGTCATTTGTCCAGCTATCGTTGTCTTGATCTTGCTTAGAAAAGGTGCGTGCAGCGTCTCCAATAGCGTTATTGCATCGTCGGCGTCTGAGACCTTCAGACACAGCGTCACGAGGTGATTGAGGTTCAGATCCCTAATTCCTCGCTTGTATGGGTCCTCTTCTGGCGAACACTTCGGACAATCCAACGATAGATCCTCAATCCTCGGGAGCGAGAGGAGGCAATTGACAATGTGCGTCATGGTGATGTTGACGCGAAACGTGGGAAACATTAGCCTCAGCCGGCGCAGGCTCTGTAGGGAAGAGGATGGTGAAGGTAGGATGTTGCTCATGTGGGCGACGACCAAGTTTGGAGTCTCGAAGCGAACATCCCGGAGGTGAGAGACGATCGTTGCACCGGCTGGTGCTTCGAACTGCGCCAGGGGGGTTATGGCAGAACACACGTCAAGATACGTAAGCGAGGGCAGGTGAACGCCATCGAATGCTGCATGTAAGGCGCTGTTGGATGTATTGAAATGTAGGCGTGCGATGAATTCGATTTTCTGAGCGCGTGACATGCGCTCTAACGACCAGTCGACCATTGATACGCGCCGCGACCGAGGATAGCTCGCACCGTCTTTCGTCACTCGCAACGTCAGATTGCATCCACGAGCTCGGTGCTCTATCATATTTGCTATCGTGTGTGTCCCAAATGTGGTAACGATCGAGGCCCATAGGGGTGCCATGCACTCAATCCCAACGGTACGCCATTGACGGCAGACATGCGTCAGGTTGATCCAGCCCAGGTTGGGAAGCGTTCTTTCGTTATCGTCACGCTCAGATGGCTGATCGATGAGTGCGGCCTGATTGAACAGTCCAATGATAATGTCGTCGGGCAAAGTTGCAGCTAACATCTCACCGAGTTGAAAGGGTTTGAGGGCAGTGGCTAGGACTCGATGTGAAAGCACTCGGTTTATACGCGAGGTCGTGTCCGGAAGTTTTTTTTCACGTCGTCATCTTGCGCGGTGTGGATTGTCAGCGGGACCCTCTCCTTCGCTACTCGATCGGCCTGCGACATTTGCCGCGAGGTCTGCCGTCATGCCATTCATCGCTAAGGGAGCAATATGTCGACGCTCGAAGCCTACAATATCTACGTTCCCTCAGATGTTATCTGTAATTGCACACTTCTGTCTCGCTGCGTGTGACGCAAATAGTAAGAACGCAGAATGCGAGGTACATTCGTTTCGTTATGACGTGCGGCATCATTCCGTGACGTCTTGCAGAAGAGAATGGAGGGTGAGGACGGGTCTGAGGTGCGGCATGGCGGAAAGGGTCGACAATGCCGTAGCAAGCAGTAGTCGGTTAGCCCCCAATCTGACTGGCGCCGAGCAAGGTGATTACTGAGATCATGGATAGATCTGGATGTCGTCGAAAAAAGGGATGATCATCTAGCCACAGATTGAAATTTCATTCTCAGGCTCTAGTGCTTCGTAGATCGCGTCGTGTGCTCATTGGATAATGCGAATGAAACATGACAGTGACATTGGTGCCCTGTCAATGCAGACCTTGAGAGCGACACAGCGCCGGCACACTCTGGTTTGCTGAGTGTATCGGACGCTCTGACCAGCGGGAGATGAAGGGAACGCATTTCCTAGTTGCGGCACGAAAGCATGACGCCATCTTCGGTTCGGTAAAGGGTGATATAGACTGCGTTGATTGTATCTGTGTCACCGGTAGTTGGGGCCGGTGGCGAGGAAGACTCTAACCGGCGTGCGTCGCAAGTGTCATCAAGCTCCGTGGCCATTCTGATTTAGCAGAACGTCTACATCGGTGACGAGGAACACTTCCTATCGCGTGTTTTGAGGCAGATTCTGCCCAGTCGTGAGGACTTGGGTAGAAAGCAAGTAGAAAGCCAGTAAGTAGACGCTCGTCGCACCAATGCTTCGCTTGTGGGAGGCGTGCGAACTGGCGGACGCATGCGTCTAGCAGCGTGATTGTGCCGCTCACTTGGACTTGGTGTCTTGATTGCTTGACTCAGAACATCCGACTCGTTTCAGCTAGGCTCGCTATCGCAGTTCTGACTAGTACCGGGAGAAAAAGCGGGTGCGCGCAGACTAGCAGTGGTGTTACAGTCGGAGCAAGCTCGTCGCCGCGTTGCAACAGACGTCCCATTGGTAATGTCTCCCGCTGGTGACGCGTCGACAGGGCCGTAAAGCTTCTGACATGCAAGATATCTCCCAGACTCAAGAACATAACTTTACATATGACGATGAGCAATCTGTTTCAATCGACGACGTTTTCAGGAGATATGCGTCATCGACGCGCAAACCAGAGGGATGAGTTCGTAAACGTGCGTGAATCCAACCGTGTCAGCTTTGGTGGTTTATTGATGTAGCACACAGCCTCATTCGAAAAGAAGAGTGTCCTATTTCTCCCCAAGAGACGTCGGTAACCACCACTTTGGTGTAGGGCATCTTATCTGTGCCTCTCGTCGTGATCCTCACGCCGTGCAATTTTTACAGCCAAACCACCCCATGAAACCTCACAGAATTGCCGTGACAGATGCTCTCGTCATAGGGTATGGCTTGGAAAAGAAGATGCAAGGCTGGTACAATCCGCGACCCGCCAC
>UWZB01000057.1:90610-115702 GCA_900536885.1 Peniophora sp. CBMAI 1063
CATGATCCCGCTTATGTCGAATTTCTGTCTAAGTATGGCTCGCTTTCCGATGCTTCACCGCGGGAAACCCTTCTGACGGTTCTTCGCTCAGGGTCACACCAGACAACGCCGGGAAGATGAAGGCGCTCATGAAAAAGTATAACGTCAACAAAGAGAACCCGCCGTTCGACGGCATGTACCCATGGTCCCAGATGTGCGTCGGCGGCTCGTTACGCGCAGCGAGCAAGATCTGTGCGGGAGAGACGGACGTCGCGATCAACTGGTCAGGTGGTCTACATCACGCCAAGCGAGGCGAAGCCAGCGGGTTTTGCTTTCTGAACGATGTCGTCATATCCATTCTGGAGATGCTGAAGTACGTTCGCCGTCACGTTTGTATTGTCAACACGACGCTCATCGTTGGCAAAGGTACCATCCGCGGGTGATGTACATTGACATTGACATCCATCACGGAGACGGCGTCGAGCAAGCGTTTTACCATACCAATCGCGTGATGACAGTATCCTTCCACAAGTATACCCAGGATTTCTTTCCAGGGACAGGAAAGTTGGAAGACAACGGCGCGGGGGTAGGGAAGCATTTTGCGTTGAATGTGCCGTTGAAGGACGGGATTACGGACGACATGTACACCGTCCTGTTCAAGGAAATTGTCAACGACGCTGTCGATCACTTCCGGCCGTCTGTCATTGTTTTACAATGCGGCGCTGACTCTCTCGGCCAGGACCGCCTCGGGGCTTTCAACCTCAGCATCTCGGCGCATGGCGAGTGCGTCAGGCATGTCCTGACCTATAACGTCCCAGTGCTTGTCGTTGGCGGAGGAGGATACACCTTGAGAAATGTTGCGCGTTGCTGGACATACGAAACGGGCGTTTTGGCCGGAGTCGATTTGGCGAACGAGCTCCCCAACACGATGTACGACGCACAATTCACCAGCTCCGGACACCGGCTTCATCCCACGCTCGTCGGTGAGGGAGAGAACTTGAACACGGTCAGGAGCTTGCAGGATATCAGGATGCACATTGCGGAGAGGCTGCGGTACTTGTCGCATGCACCTAGCGTTGCCATGGCGGAGGTGCCCCCTGATCTTGAGAATTGGCTTGCGGAACAAGCGCGCAAGGAGCTAGAGGCCTTAGACGCTGTTGAAGAGACAAGAGAAGTGCCCCTAGCCACGGCTGACAATGAATTCTTCGATGATGAGATGGACGTAGATCAAGACGACATCGTGCGGGCGGACGTCAGCGATAGCACGTCTGAAGCGAAATCCTTGAAAAATCAAGGTCGCGGGACAGGCAGAGTCGTGCGACAGGGACGTAGAGGCGTGCGCGGAAGGGCATATCATGGACGCGCTCGCACCGCTCTATCTACGACCAGAAACGATGCTAAAGAAAAGGAAGAGTTGGAGAGCTCTAGCTCCAGCTCCAGCTCGGGCTCTGGCTCCACTCCCGCCAGGCGCGCGCGCGGGCGTGGCAAAGGGCGCGCAGTTGTTAGAAGTAGGGGACGTGGAAGAAAGCGTTGACAGACGTGGGAGGAGCTCTACGTACATGTGTGTGTGGTAGGCGGGCATATTGATTGATGTGACGCCAGGTCAAACCTCAGCTACGCGCCGTGTTGCCTTATATGTCCTCTCCAACTTCCTCTCGTTCTCGAGTCGGTTCCTGTCCTTATTTCTATTCACTGTCAAGCGACTGTTGTTGATGTGCGTGTGTGTTTGTGAAAAAGAGAGAGAGAGAGAGAGAGAGAGAGAGAAAGATGTTGTGCTGAGATCCCTGACAGCCGTTCCCTCAAACGCCTGGAGCGCCATCCCGATCTTCCAAACGATAGACTGCGACTCGCTCATGCCTAGATACCTGCTGAAGTGAAGAGTGGTGCATGTACGGTCTTGGGTGTTTATGTATTTGACGGTCCGTGAAGCTCGCTTGAATCACACTCCCGGTGCAAAAAAGGTATCCGCTTTCCAAGCGACTCGTCTTCCACATCTTGTCTGTAGGCTTGACAGCACAAGTTGCGTGTGCAGAAGTGCACTTTGTATTTTGTCGTTCACCAGAGTCGAGATAAAAATGCGAACAAAGAGTGTTTCCAAATACATTTGTTGCACAGTGGCTTGATTGGGAATCGAACCCTAATCATGGTACCGTACGCGGCGCTACCACTAGTCCATAAAAGCCTTGGAACTTTCGGTTGCGTTAAGCCCATTGAACGGTAGACGCGCAGACACGTACGGCTGGTCGCGCTGCTCTCGTGCATATGTTGGCAAATCTTGTCGTTGCGTCGTATGACAAATGTATACATCTAACGTCGATCCGTTGAAGGCCTCCGAGATAACTCGTCACATAGGGTGGTAAGTAGCTCAGCTAGTCTCCCGGCTTCTATGACAAGGGCTTCGGATGTGCGGGAATCTAGACGAGAGGGGGTACATAGTGTGCGTGTCATGCACGCGGTGAAGCTTCGTAAAACATAAGGGACGTCAGGGAAAGAGGAAGGTTGTGCAGAACTTTAGCACACGTGTTGTGTCGTGATTTGGGTGCTGCTTATGACCTATTCATGGCGTCGTGCACTTGTGTCGTTGAGCTCTTGCTATCACTACCTCGGGATATGGAGAAAAGCAACAGGCATAGTCATCTAACTCTATATGTAAAAGCTCCGATAGACAGAGGAGATGTATGCCTGTATGTATGTCACTTCTGTGTGCCATGGGACTATGGAGGATGGTTTCTAGTTTCGTCCGTTCCATTCTGGGGTTCTTCCAAAGGTTAGTCTTCCACATACACTCCGTTTATCGACTCCGTGATCCAGTCTGTCCTAGATCTAACTCCGTTCGATGTCGATCTCATGTCCCATATGTCTGCTCCGTTCAGTCAGTGAGAGTCATTGTCGAGTTATGAGCCACGCACGGATTGTACACGCTTCCCTCGCACTGACCACTGCAACGCACCAAGGACCGCTGATTTCAACATGAAGGACGTGTCCCACGTCGCTCAGAAGCTCTCTAATGAGGGTCCCGTCTCGAGTGTCCCATACCCTCAGACTTCTGTCGGTGCCAGACACGACCTTGAAGAGATCGTATCTTAAGCAAAGTCTATCCGCCGCGCCCTCGGATATTGCATGTAAAAGACGAGCTGACTGAGAGTCCCATGTCATGATGTCCGAGTCGCAGGACGCAGAGATGATATGTGTTTGCGATACGCCAAGTTGTGCAACCTGATCCGGGGCAGCAGACACCTGAAGAACGCGAACGCATTCACCGGTCTCGAGATCCCAAATTCGCACAGTGCCGTCCATGGACGAAGAACAGAATCGGTTTCTCTTAATATCTAGAACGACGTTATACACTGGTAACGGTCTTTCAGTCTTGGGTCAAATGCGATGGGTCGGGCGAAAATCTCACCCCTGCCCGTATGGCCGGTTAATACCAGTTTACATCTTCCGTCGCGTGTGTCCCATACGCGAATTGTTGAATCGTAGCTCCCGGAAATCACTTGGCGTCCGTACGCGGCTAATGCCCGAATACTATCGCGGTGGCCTCGCAGGTGAAGTTTATGATGGGGGTTTGTGTCGACGTCCTAATCATCAAAAGTCACTCAGCGCTTCCGGACGATGCAGAAATATGTACCCCATTACATAATGATGGAGCGTATCTGCGGTGGTATGCAGATGACCCTTTTGTCGAATATCGGCCGATGGTGGGAGTGCCCACACTCTTAGGGAGCCGTCGCGGCTGCCGGTGATGATAAGCGGGCGCTCAGAGACATCTTTGCTGCGTAGGGCCTCAATTCTTTCGGTGATTGCTGGCTGTTCCGGCATAGCAAAGACAATGCAGCGAATTGTTGCGGTATGACCACCGAATACGTGCGTGCACCGACCGGTTATCAGGTTCCAGATACGGACGGTGCGGTCGATGGAGCCGCTGACGAGAGTGTTATTGGCCGAAGCTAACGCCCAGACTCCGTTATCATGACCACGCAGGGAGTGAATGTGGGCACCATTGATAACGGAGTGCACTTGTATGACGGACGTTTCGGACGCAGATATTATGCGGCCTTCGTCTAGGAGGAGACAGGTGACCGCCGAACGTCCATGAACGGGGAACGCGATGTGAAACGGGGGTTTGTTGTTGTTCCACAGCCCCCGAGTCATAAAACGGGTCTTGAACAGTGCGCTGTATGGCTCTTCCAGCGTAAGACCGTGTGGAGTGGTCATCGTCTTCTGTCGCAGACGACGACGCTTTACGGCATCAACGAACAAGGTCTCAGAGTCACCGCCGAGCCAGAGATTGTACCGGCTTAACAACTCCTTCCATAGCGTTGTGTCCGAGCTGATGATGGAATTCCACAGTTTGGAGACCCGTCGAGCGCGAACGACGGCATCGAAGGGCGCCCATTTCAAGACGTCGACAGCAAGTTCAAGTGGTAGCCTCGCGATGAAATCTACAACCACCTGGGGGCAGGGATCTGCATTCTCCATGCGAAAGCCTAGTCGCGACTGCATGAGAGGAGGGGAGTCTGAAACGGTTAGGGACGTCGGGTATGCGGAGCGTGCTTTTGAGTGAGTGACTGTTGGATCGATCCGTGATCGGCCCGATCAAAGGCTCCTAAGTCGATCTGGCGGCGTGCGAGCTGGGGTGGGTCTATTCGGATACACACCAATCGGTGACTCTGGCAGAATTGGCGCGCGCTCAATGAGGGTTTCTTCTGGAGATCTATTCCAGACGAGTTCGCTACACCTCTTGATGAACCCAGAGTTTACCGTAGTTCTACGACCGGATGTTTGCCCGGGTCTTGCGTGACGGGTGACAGGCCACCTGTTCCACTGCCATCGCTGTTCGCCAAGAGCATTGCGGCGACAGTATCAGACGCGATTCGGACGCCCATAGCTTCTTCGAGAGGGCGCTTTGCACAAGCGCCGTCCGTCTCTCAGTTCGAAGACTGACCGTGACGTGGGACAAACCGCATCAACTGTTCAGTTCGGCGGCGCGGCGTGATGCGTGACAAACACCCGGTCGTAAAACTACAGTATGCAACATCGCGAAGGACTCCCTTTTTGCACCACAGTTTGGAGAGCCATGTGCTTACTCTCTTCCATTTTACTCGTCTTTCGACCCAGTCCTCCGTCCTCGTCTTTATCTATCAAGGTCGATTGTCATGAGCTGCGGCCGGCCGGCCGGGCCATCTGAACTTCTTTGATGCCCCTAACTGCCCTAAAATGCCCTAATTTTAGGACCATTAGGACTTGGAACGTTAGGACGCAGCACAATGTGGGCTTATTTGGGCAACCCATTAGCACGTTAGCACTTTAGTGGAATGGCTGAAGCTCAGAGGCTGAGCCCCGCCGTAGGCACCAAATGCTTCTTTCAAGATACCCGAGGTTAAAGCCGTACGTGAGACTGTATGGGTGCAGTAAGAACAAAGACGCGTATCATGAATGAATATATTATTGCCTGTCGAGCTCGCGTCGCCTACAGTTTTGGATCGAGTGTTGGGTGTTATAGTTGATAATCTATGTTGGCCTCTGTCTTTGTTTCAAAGCATGGGATTTCGGACATATCGAGGCTCAGTCTTCTCCCCTCGCTTCTTCCCTGGCAACCTCTTGAACCACAGGTTCATCAGGCCGTCAATTGTGGAGATTCAATACGACATCTTGTCTCTTCTCGACGAAATGCGGCATCCTTTTATTGGATTTCTGTTGACTTTCTTCCCTTCTCTGTTTTTTTGTCAATAACACAACACGATCTGTTGTATCTGATGTCATAAGGACGCGTGCAGGCGAAGGTCTCAGAAACGAGAACGGTGGCAAATGCCTCGTACAGATTGTCATGTATACTAGGCGTAGGATTTAACTAAATCAGTCTGATCCATACACTGGGACAAACTAATGGGCGTTCGTTTGGCAAGTGTTAGAGGCACCATGCTCTTTCCTTTGTACTACGGCACTCCCTCATTATTCATCGGTGAGGGGTGTCATTCTCAGAGCTCTGATTCGTTAACATGGGCATAGGTCACTAAATTCGATGGCATCCATTTGCTCTATATATCTGAGCCAGTGCTCTCAGGCTTGTTGTTGATTTAATACGTCTGATGAAGGTCAGACTTGTCTCGCGAGCTCACAAAGAAATGCCACGATTGCGAGGTGCATAACATGACGTTGACATCCACGTTTGTTTGAATGGACGCGGGAACACTGTTAGACGCTACCGGCTTGCGTCTAGAGGAGCAGGAATGGACATTGGTAGGTCGCTCAGGACAGCCATAAGGATATCCGTATTAACGTGTGGGCCTATAAGCGGCCGCGCGTCAACGTGAGTCTTCATCGTGACCAGAGAAGAGCCACGTACCGTAGAACGTTGATGCAGGAGGAAGCGACTCTATCAGGCGCTCTATGACTTGTGGCAGCCGCGGTGATGAGGAAGTGACATGGCCCGTGGCGTGAACCCGTCTGGTCGATTGCTCGTGCGCAGATGAACGACTATAATTTCGATCACTGGTCTTGTTGATCGAAGAAGAAGACACAGAATTTTGCGGTGTAGATTGCCTGTGTGTGATACTCTTGTCTGAGCTATTGGTGTATTGACTGGAGTGCTTGGCATGGTTGTAATCCCGACGGCGATCCTGCACGCTGCTTACACTGTGTTTGGGCTTGATATCTGGAGCTGGCGCTGGAGTCTCACAAGCGCTGGTCGCCAGGGTCTGTGATCGATATGCTAGTCCTACGTCCCGTGCTGCGATTGCGTCCACGTTGTCATGATCATGACGCATAGCGAACCATCTGAGGCCGAAGTCTGTCAACGGGAATAGGTCAGCAATCAGATGATATGCGCGATACATGGGGTGACTCTCTAGCACACCTTTGGGGTATAGAACCTTCATCTCGTCCTGCAACTTCAATGCCGTGCCGAGGTCAGCGTGCATGCTCTGATGTCTCATCCACCTCGTATAAAGGGGACGTGCGGAATCACTCGAGACGAATCCCTGAGAGCGCTTGAGAAGAGCGTCTGCGTCTGAGTCGAAATTGAGAGAAACGATGGCGCAGAAAACAAAGAAACTTGCTCACTACCAATGTCATTGACCGAGATGAGAAATTGAAGGTAACTCGAGACATAATCTTGATCGCTTCCAAAGCGCCTCAGGCCCTGCTCGTATACTGCTGTAGCCATTTTTGTACACCGGCCGACGTGGTACTCCATAAGCGCCGCCGCTTCGTACACGCTCCAGGGGACGAGATCGTCCAAAGATGCCTGGCGAAAGACCTCCCTGCAAGCCACCAGACCTTCCATCCTACGCACAGACCGAATGTACGTTATCCATATTATTCCATACTCGGTTTCTCTGCGTTTTACGTCATTTGCGTACTCATCCCTGCAATCTTTTTTCAGCTTTTCCAGGCCGTCGTCCGTACCGGGTAGAACATTGGTTTTCAAGGCCGTCGCTCCAATCTTTGTCTCCTCCATTCTTGAATACGCCAGTGTGTTTCGACGAAGCACGAGATTTGAGCGCATGACCGTTATAAATGAACGGTACGTGTCGTGAGCACCACTAATGTCGGACTTAACTTCAAGTGCCTCGGCGCGAGCAAAGTTCAACAGAAAGCTATCAGGGTTGGCGTAGATACCATTGCTCAGAACAGCCATTGCGTCCCCTCTTGATTGTTCCGCACACGTCCAGTTGTAAGCCATGTTCCAAATCTCTGGAAAGAAGCGCATCTCCGTCATAGCCTTTATGTATGCACTCCTCACACGTCTCGACACCTCTCCCTCGTCTTTTAGAGCCAGAGGGTTGGACATCTCCCACCTCAGATACTTTTTCCAGGCTCCCACCTGCGTGAGATCACTCGCAGTAAAGTGCGGTCGTCGAGGGAGCCAGATGCCGATAGAGGGATTGAGTCGGAGAGGCTTAATGCGTTTCAAGTGACTACGCAGCTCTGCGAGAACTGATTTGGATCGCCTATAGATCTCATGAAGTTGGTCTGTGTGCGCAACTGTCTGCGATATGACTGAATGTCAACGACATATAAGAGGCAGACCCGTAACTCACGCCTGTCTGTGATTCACGCTCGTGTTCAAAGTCTATGTATTCTTCCCATATGTCATCAATGTTGCTCAGAGGGTGTTGCAGCGCGTTCGTGCATAGGGTGCGGACTGTGTCCGCTTTGACGTCCTGGTCGCTCACGCTCGTGATCTACAACATAGTAGTGGTCAGTTCTCCTATCAAAGCGGGGAAGATGTGGAAGTGAGATCCACTGCGACCACATCTGACTCGACTCGCACATACACAGAGAGAGATATTCTCTCTCTCGCCTCCCGAGTTCTCTGCTCGTGCTCGCTCGAAAAGAGGGACAGTTCTTATCATGCAGTGCTGACCTTGCGCCGTCTCTCCCGCTTGATTCGTTCAATCCAAATCTCTCCAGACTCCGAGTCATGTCCAATGTAAGTGGTAGCAAAAGTGAGCGCCCTGTCGATTGCTTCCGTCCGTTCTTGTTCGTGCGTGTCCGAATGCTTATTTCTGAATGACAATCAGCCATAGACCGTGCGAACGAGAGAGGGAGCATCACTTCACATAGGTCAAGTATGCATTCCACACCTCCACATATGGACTGTTAGACAGAAACTCTTTGAATAGATCTTCAAGCTTCTCGGTGCGCGCAGCTTTTTGAACGTTCTGCAGGTACAAAATTTCAAGCGTGAACTATTGGTGAGAATTTGCAAACGTAAATGTCAAGGGAAAGGGGGAGGATATCGAGGGAGACGCACGTTGCCTGGGTAGCACTTCAGAACGTCACCGAATACCTGATCAACGACTTCCGCAGACGCGTCCAACTGTTTCTCCAGTTTGCTGATGAGATTGGTGTGACGATCATATTCGTCCGCGATAGGTTTTCGAAAATCAAGGAGCTCATGTCGCTCTTCTGAAAGTGGAGAGTCGGTATCAACGGTCGTTGAGGGCGGTACTGATGCGGACTGTGATGCTCTGGAGGACATAGATAGGTCTAGTGCAAGGCCTGATCGAGCGGGAATTGACATGGGTGGGGATCTCAAAGTCTTCAAGTAGGCAGGCTACGAGTCTCGAAAGAATGAAAACCAAAAGGAGATGGGCGTTCTTCGTCGAGGTGGATCCTGTCAGTCTGACTTCGGCCCGATGTGAAATACAGTGGGAAACAACACCCATTGAGTTTGGAGATCTCGCGTGGCAAATGCAGCATTGTGTGCTAGTAAAGTCGAATGCTACTGCTGTTCATTCCGGGGGCTCCATTTTACTTGTTTTTACTGTATCTTCTCCATCTGGCGTGCTGTTGGACTATCCTTACCATACGTGTGGTCCAAATAACAAGAGGTTGCCCTCATTGCATGGCAATATCCTGCAAGGGATCCTCGGCTACTTGCACGAGCAGCAAGGGCGGCTATAGTGAGAGCTGCCACGTCTTGACAATCTCCATTCCTGTCTCGAAACGTTCACGGGTACGCCCATAATGCCGATGAGGACGGCATGTCGCATGAATCAGGACAGCCGGAACAGAAAGGTGTTATAACACACCCCTGCACGCTATCCCGTCCAAAATCTCAAGCACAATACGCAAATTCCTTTACAGACCCACACCATGCTACTTCGGAACAGCGGCGATGATGAAATATATGGTATTCCGGGCATTCCAGTACTCCGTCAAATTATGAGTGGACCCATTTACTGGAAATAACGGCAAGGGACGTGTTTGGCTTCTCCGCGGTGCAAGCGAGCCAGAGTGTCTTGAGGCGAGCAGTGTAGACGACGACGGCTCTAATTCACGTCTCACACTATGTCGAACTCGGGCAGGTCACGCAGGTTAGTGTTATTGTCGTGACAAGCCGTACATACACTGTCCTAGGGGGTGACACGCTTGCAATGGTGAACTTCTCTGTCTGTAGATGATTTGGGTGGCGTGATAAACCACGGGTACAGTTAGTATGACCAAGAATTTAGTCAGAGTTTAGATCTTTGTAACGAGAGTCCTGTCGGGTCCACCGACATGGCCTTCTATCTTCCGCATCGGCTTCCTCGGTCTGTCGAGTTTGGGTTCAGTAGTCGTACCTCGACTTGTATTGTCCGAATCCTTAAACACACCATACCCTTTAGTCGGATTATTAATCGCACCTAAGATCCAGGTCCTCTCCGAGATCCGTAGGATGCTTGACAAGGCGCTCAGCGATCTGATATCTTTGATTGTGGTCCCAGAGACAGCACGATCTAAACGACGACGAGTGTTGACACCATGATTGAGTGTGGTTATTTGCTGGCACCTGTTATGACATATAACAAGTCTGCAGATCACAAACTATACGTCGTGCAAGTGATAAAATTGAATCACGCCGCGCCCATGTGTTCCGTTTTCAGATGCAGGAACCCTTTGTGCCGTTACTTTTGCGTG
The DNA here is from genome assembly GCA_900536885.1 of Peniophora sp. CBMAI 1063. Classification (NCBI taxonomy): domain Eukaryota; kingdom Fungi; phylum Basidiomycota; class Agaricomycetes; order Russulales; family Peniophoraceae; genus Peniophora; species Peniophora sp. CBMAI 1063. The sequence goes on from UWZB01000057.1 coordinate 100,997, forward strand.
TCCGCCCGAATGTCTGTCTGACAAAAGGCTTTGTTAATGTTGTCAATGGATCGTCTAATTGGACTGCTTTTATCATTACATGAGGTTCAGCAACCATAGCATGGCTCATCAGGCATACGTGCCGCTGATACGCTGAGCGCAAGAAACAAATCGAAGTGGCGACAAGGGATAAATGGGAACCATGAGTTCACCGAGTGTTTTGGTAGGCTACCAATCCGCCTTCTCAGGCTGAAACTCGCCCCATTGTTGTTGTGTCAAGTCCTGCAATGCCCTTGCAAATTTCTCCTCCCTAGTGGAATCTTGTTTCACAACAACTGCTTCCATACTCGCAGGTCTCTCATTGTGTGAGTAGGCCTTAACATTGCTCACTTGTATGAGCTCCCTGTCCGCTTCATGCCTTGTCGGTGGCCTTCTCTGTGCACCTTGAGCACTCCCCACGATCCTTCGGATTGCCCCCGACGTGTCAGTCCGAATACAGACATTGTCCTGTCGCTCATGTGCTTGCGTCATATTTGCCTCGGCTTCAAGACGTCGAAGAACACTCTTTATTTGAATGAGGACGCACAGCGTCAAGCACGAGACGACGACACTGATCACGTTGCATAGATTGCCGATGGTGTTTCTTGATATGCTTTCATTGAGCAGCTCAAAGACAAAGTTAATGTCTGGCCGCATGTCTATCAGACCATTGAGCTTCTGGTAATTATCTAGATGCCAATCCAAGAGGGTGTACCTACATCGGAGGGTGAGGATGTCTACGAACGTTGTCGATCGTGCTCGGCATCCATAAGTAGGCTCCACCTCGCCGCTCTCGCGCGCACTTCTTGATAACAAATACCGCAATGCCATTTGTCTACGATGAAACAGACGGTGGGTCCGGTGCGTTCCATCACCTATGAGGCCTGACATACCCGGAATAGCTCCTCTCCTGGCTCTCAGACAAGAACTGCGCCGCCGCTCGATCGCCCCGGGCGAAGCTGTGTGGGAAACTAGTCGGCCGCCAGCACATCTTTATCCAGGACAGGTCATGGCTCGCCTTAAAGGTATGTTGTCAGAGCCGCAATCGATAGTCAGATTGAGATTAAACTTGAGAAGTGGGCGGGACGGATGCTTGCGGCGCGATCGCTTGGACGGCTCACGACGCGATGAAGGATGCCGCATGGGCGCTTCTTGATGAGCAGGGTGCGCTGGACCTATACACTCGAGCAGCATGTACCACACAAGAGCGGTGGTACTCGGCTCTCAAGCTGAGGATGCGCGCCAAGCGTTTTAGATCTAGCCGCCTGGTATGCGATATTCAAGAGATCGACAGCACAGAAGTGGGGGGCCGTAAAGGATTTGTCGCAGTTCTCATAGGTACATTCTTGAGCTGAGCCTTAAGCAACTTACATTGACCAGTGACGGTTAATCAGTTGATGGAGCCGAATACATCCGCGGTGGTGCGCAGAACGATCGAAGCACGGCGAGGGATGACGCGGCACAGGCGCTGATGATGAACAAGGCGAAGTTTGAGGAGATGTTACGCATCCGACCCATATCGCTACAAGAGTGTACCAAGTCACCTTCACCAGCCACGAGACGCAGCAAGAGTAGGCGAGCAAAGCATGCGCCGATCACTGACGAGGTCGTTAGCACAAGCCTGCTGACGATCACTCTAGAAAAGCCCGTTATAACGAACTGCGTCACCGAGATCGAGAGTGAACGAGGCCCAAGCATAGAAGAGTCCATTTCAGGATTGGTCATTGCGTCTGAAGAAACTAAAGAGACATTGAGTGCGAGTTTGAAGGTCCACGCAAACAGGAGTAGAGGCAGAAGAGGGGGCTATCGGAAGGAGAGCGAGGTTAACCGCGTATGATAAATCAAATGGAAGGAGGGACTAGATCAATCAGTAAATGTAGTGGTGCGAGCATAATATGCGTCTTAGAGGCGTTTACTGACGTATCATATTGCAAGAGCACTTCGATGACTTTATCCCTGTGAAAAGCTTAGACAGCCACCCAAGACGGTGAGCAATCGGGCAAGGCTCCGTGCTCGTTACAAGACCCCAGTATTCGCCCTCATATAACAACCATTTCTGCGCTCTTCCTGACATTAGACAGGTCGGCTCTCAAATCATGAATCGTGACATGCAAGAGGGGCCATGGTCATCCCAAAAGCTAACACAAATCTCTGTGCATTGGTTCTGCTCGAGAGAGATCTTCTCGGTGAGCGTTTGCGGTTCTGGAAAGGTAAGGATACCTGAAGAGCAATCCCGACGTTGCCTGTAACAGCCGATAAAGAAATCGTGAATTGTGCGCTTCAATCAAGTCTTGTTCGTGCTGTATGACACTGTGTGCTAGGATGTTATTACACCCGTGTCAGTCGCGAGGACGCAGAACCTTTCAATCAGACTATCTGCATGGCCACTCCTAGGCAAAGGTCATGTGCTAGAGATCCTCCTGACGAGAGCTCAGCTTCTTCTGTTGCCTGCCACGACTGCATGAGGCGACCCGGTCGCCCAATACGCCATCGGAACGGTAGGAGGGACTGCCGTATCATCTTCTGCTTCAGACTCAGTCTTCTCTCCTACTCAGACGCGTCTTTGGAACCAGCCTCGAAGATGGTAGCCTCATACGAGTTGTAGTCAGCGGTTCCATTCCTTCAGACCTCCGGATAAGTTCGGTGGAGCTTCAGCACGAGGTCGAACCCGCTGCGTCAAAGACAACGTTCGAAAGCCTGGAACAGAACAATGCCGGACATAATCAAACAATGGGACAGCGTGTGTACTTTCGCCACGAGCTGAAGATGTCTGATATCACGCCACGCATAGACAATTTGCCTTAGCGAGCAATGAAGGAGAATACTGATGCGGAAGTTGAGAATGAGCTCGGTCGAGTGGCCGTCTGATTGTAGTTGATCGAGAGTTTTGGTGATAACATGTTGCATCTGAAAAAAGCGGATGTACAACTTGTATGGACGCTACATGCCAGCATTCAAAAATCTATGTGAGCTCAGCCGTCCTGTCCGGAGCGGGACTGAGACAGGCCAATGGCTAACGCGTATATACGCACAGAAACACGGGGATTTTGTGTGCTAGTGTACGGACCAGCAGTTGAAGACGACCTCCGAGTCACACTACGAGGGAAATCAAGATGTGTCTTTTGGACAGACTTTAAGGATACCATCAAAGAACAAGAACAAGTAGAAAAGAAGAACCGAAATGCGTGTGTAACAGAGCATCTGACAGCGATCTAGTCCGAGTATTACTGCAAAAGCGACTCACTCGAATCAACCTGTGTCTATGATGCCAAAGCTTTGACCAAAGCGTGTCTGCGACATTGCGAAGTGGTGCATCCTTACTGTGCAGTGAGTGGGCCGTCTTTCCCTTCATCTTGATTTTCGGCAGCACGGTGCCACTCGAGGAGATACCGAAAGCCGCCGTCTGTTCCCACTTCTCTTCCGAACTAACAGCGTTCACTTAGTTAGAGCCTTCAACCCCGTATGTGCGACTAAACGGCAACCCGAGTTCGGGATGAGTGGATGAAGAGGACTCCATCACAGATTCCAGCGTCAAGATCTTTGAGCATTTGGAGCGATTCCCGTCCGGTGCGGTGAGATGAAGGAGATGTGGGGCATGCCGTTGTATCTTGCTACAACGCACCATAAGCTCGCCAGTCGAGATACTCACGGTGCGAAGAACCGTAGGTCGCTCCACTACGGTGTCAATAAGCTTCAGATATTGGTTCTGGAAGAGTACTCATGAATAGAATAAAGGCAAGACTACGTACCGGAAGACCGCTTTGCATCGTATGATCAAGTGATCTTGCACCACCTTCACGCTGAACATGGACAGGCACAAGCTCCTTTGAGGGCTGTAAATATCAGGTGGGCGCTCGCCGATGCATAGGCCGATCATTCGAGAGGTCAAGTATGGCAAAGTCTCAGGTGAGTCAAGCCGTCGCAGAATCTTCACGATTCCCGTCGAAGTGGTATTCCAAGGCGATTTTGTGCAGCATCTACTGTGTAACACTCTCCGCGCCATCACTGATATGAAGTTCGATGAGTCAAAGAACTGTATACCACTGATATGGTCAGATAGCCCCGCGGCGGGCGACTTGAGCAAATTGGCACGAACACGAGGGCTCGGCGGCTAGCTCTACCAACGGAGCTCGATATTTGGGTATCGAGTAGAGACGAGGCCAAGCATTAAGAAATACGAATAGCAGCGAAACGCAATGTATTATAAACTGCAGCGATCCATCGTCAAATTGCACACCGAGATGCGTTTCGGATCTCGCGGTCGCTCTTTCGCGATGACGACCTGTTCTTTTTTGGAGCATGTCGCATCGAGCATGGCGCATGCAGTGTGCGGTTGGCTTGAGAGAGCAGCGGTCAAATCGTACGGGTACGCCTGTTTGATGAACCACGTGCGGTGGGAGAGCGCTACCTGCCAAACCGCACACCGCGTTCCCACAATACGTGTGCAACATATGAATACGGCTCAATCGCTGAGCTCGCCCTAAGGCCAATTTAATGCTCCTGCACCTCTTGCGGGAGGGACAGCACGAAAGCTGTACGACTGACGGCCATCCTCACGGTGTGCGAGATGATGGTGGTGTGCGGCCCAACTGTGGATCGCTGTATAAAACGCTATCACGAGCATACTGTAGCGAGTGCTTGCCAAGTACGAGCATAATTTCGAAATGTCGACGGGTGAAGACAGGAACATGATCCTATTAGTACACATTATTGACGCTTCCGATGCCTCAAGTACCTAAACACCAGGAGGCAAGGTAAGCGATGAATATGCACAGCGAGCTCGTCATAGTGAGACCCGATGCTCGGCGCTAACGTGCTGGACAAGCTGGCAAGCGTGTCGAACCTGATATGGGGAGGATCGGTCGCCATCGTCATGAAGAGTGTGACCTCGCGCGACCTCATACAGAGGCGGTGTCACAATCTCAACGGACATTGAAGTGAAGAAGGCGAGGCTGATAAGAGCAGACGGAGAGAGATAATTGAACGCTGATTACAGTCAATTAGCTCCCTCCATAGACAACAGGGACCAGGCATTCATAAGGAGATGCCGATGATGTGAGGCGGGCAAAGGTGGCAGCAGATATGAAAGGAGCCGTGCAGACGTGCGTAAGCTAGGATGGTATAGGGGCTCATCGGGAGTGAGACGAACTGCCAACGCAGATGCGAGAGGGGGCAGGAGCCGCACATCAACCAAATGTGGCGATGGCAATTTCAGGAACTTGATATAACGGCTGAAGTGACATGTTTGCGTGCCTTCTGTTGATGACGATTGTAAGGTCGATCGGCAATCGAGATGTTGACGCGATGCGTTGTATGGATAGCCAAAAGAGCGTGTGTACTGTTGCGAGCTAGGCGTGTGAGCGGAAGGAAGGCGAGGCATGAGTGCTTGGGACTGTAGGTGTGGCCAAACAGTGAGACTAAGGACTGTTGCAGCAACAAAGGTAGCGCAAGGCTAGCTGCGAGTAGACAAAATCAGGTTCTATGGGATACCTTGCCGGCCACGAACGCACCGCATAACTGAGAAAAGTCGCGCTTCGCATGGAATAGCTTCATGGATGAGGGCGAGAATTGGGCGGTCCATGGCTTGGAATGTCCAGCGGGAAGAAATCAGTCCAGGGTTCGGAGCCGTAGCACTTGCACAGGTGCGGAACAGCGCTCCAACCTATCACATAGATTCTCCGATTTTGGAGTAAGTACAGGGTAAGTAGTGATGTATGGTAAATGCATGGCAACATCGATGGTTCATATAACTGGGTCGCGAGTGGTGCTACACTGCTCTAAGATACCGTAACATGGCTTCGGGTCTTCGAGTCACTTCTGCAGGAGAACTGACTCGCAAATCGTGTTGCCCTTGAGCGAGGAGCGCGTGTCTACGCAAATCGCGACTATGAGAAGAGCTGTTCAACAGCAGCAGACGTGCGAGAGATGACAACAGAGTGGTGAACCATGCGAGCTATAACAGGAAGCCGTAGTTCGTGTCCCTGAGGAAAGCGCCAGTACCTACCGAGTGCAAATTAGGGAACAATCAAGCCTTCCACCAGTCCAGCGGCTTCTTCATTTCACGTCGACTGCCTTGAAAGACAGACGAACGTAAACACTCTGACTGCACGGCTGTCGCTGCCGTCTCAGCGATGTCTTGTCTGCTGCGACATACGTGTTGTGCACCGTCTGAAATAGCACGCACGCCTGCTCGTGGGCGGCGTTGCCAACGTTGGGAAACCAATTGGCGCGAACGCCCGGGTGACACACTGAAAGAGGATAAGTGTAGGGAGCAACGGCCGAAAACGGGGACACACACTTGTCGCCAATCGTACATGCATGGATTGCCTCGTGAGGTTGTAGTAGCCCATGAGCTTTTCCTGGCCAGAGGCAAGATCCTCACGGAGTGCTATGTGAGCCTGAATGTGACTACCAGCACAAAGTAAGGGACTTCGTGAAGGAAGTCGTCTCCGTAACATTGATTAAGCTCCGATCGTTCATCAGTCAGCGGCATGATGCATCGCGAGGGCGATGAGATCTTGATCACCTCAAGTACCGAATTAAGCGCATCGATAGAGTCCCAGTCGGCCTTGGTCAGAAGAAGATGACGCCACTTTGAGAGTTGCAAGCGACATCGTCGATAGTCTGATATGGAGGGTCATGTCATTAACGAGCTTTTCATGGATTCAGGCAGTGCTACATATATCACGGTCAATGATAGCACCACCCATCATAGGCTGCATAAAATGCCAAGGGACCCGCATGTCGATGATGACCATGAGATGAAAAATGACAACACCCCTCTCGGGGTGCTGGCCGTCGTAATGCTTGATTGCACTCACACAAAGGCGAGCGCGGTACTATGGGAAGCCGTAAGCTTGCGTGTAAGTAGACGGATCTGGACAGCAAATATCAGATACCAAATACGTGGGTGAAGCGCAATCAACACGACGTTAGTCTTGTCGTCATCGTCCTCCTCCTCTGGCACTGGCCAGCCCTCGTTCTCGTACACCTCCTACTCCCACGACTGTGAATCATAGGCATCGTCGATGTTAAAGTGGAAGGTGTTTGAGGAAGAGCTCGTAGTAAACGGCTGGATCAAAGCCGTTATCCAGTGCGACGGCGTCTATATGCACAGCAAATCAGAAAGGGAATAAATATAGCTGACATAATCGTGTACTTAGCTTGTTGCAATACCCATCGTCGTCATGCCACTCCAGTGTGTGCGTCAAGGTTAGCAGTCGAAATGACTGTGCGGAGAAGATGATTGTTTGCCATCCTTTCTGTCAGGGGATTTTGCGAGGGATAAACAAAATATATTGCAATCAAGTAGCGACAGGCACGATAGAAGACATTAGTAGCCATAAGAACAATCCTGGCAAGCTCAGGGGCCAACAGAGGTCACGGTGGGGGTACGAGGCAAGTGGATCGGTCGTCCATGTCCGGGACCACGTCCGCACCGGCGCATAGCAGTGCGTCGACACGAGCCGTATACAGGAGCCGTGCGACCGCGGGCAGAAGGTCTTTGAGTACGTTACACATGCCGGTGATTGTCCACCACGACGCGCGCGTAGGCCTCGTCTTGATCTTCTCGTACAGGCACATGCAGATGGTCCGCACGTCAGACTTGGGCGGAATCCCGACGTAATATGTCAGTTTGCGGACGTACGTGAGGGCCGTGTCTCCAAAACGCAGGGTAACAGCGCGGGCTGGAAGGACGTTGAAGGTGATCAGGTATGTCTTGAGTGCATTCGTGAGGGGTTGCTTTTGTCCGGCGTAGTTGTACAGGCATGTGAGATGGGCATGTAGACCGTATGGGCCCAAAAACAGGAGGACCCTGTTGGCGGCGTAGAGCACGTAGCTTATGCGGTTAGCCCCGAGCATCGGGTCGTCTGGGTAGGCGGGTGGGTCACAGTCGGCCTCAATCACGCTCAGGGTTCACGACCTACGGAAGGTCTCGTCCGGCGGTGCGGCGTCCTCCACTGAATTTGGGTTGCGAACGTTGGTGCTGGCGGCAATGGTGGCTGGGGCATGGAAGTTTGGCGGTGAATGGGCGGCTGGGTTCATGCGCTCCTCAAAGACCGGTTGCATGGCAGCGGAAGAGACGGCGCAGGTTTGTATCTTGTCATTACCGAGGTCGCAGTGAGCGCTCCAGAAGGCGTTGCCGAAGTGGCCGGGAGTCGAGTAGGGTCCTGCACTTCGCTCGCTACGCGTGCGTCTGCTTCTGCCTGCCATGGCGGCCTTTGTTGTCGTTGGACCAGGGCGTGTGTATGCCCAGCGTTCTCCCCTCTGGGTGTGCATGGGTTTGCCATAGTACAGGCCGGCTTTTGGGCGCCGGGGGCGCCCCTCGTCGTGAGGCGGGATAGGTGGTGGCGGGATGGGGCGGGCCACAGAAAGTTTGACGGTGAGATTCCCTTGGTGGTCCGCGCCATCGTTACGCTCGTCATTCGAGTGCCCACGGACGTCGTCAGAGCGGGCGGGTGCCGTCCTCGCGCGGAGCCAGTCGGAACAGGCGCACAGGATAGATTTTCCCCACCCGTTTTCGAAGGCCACGCACGGAAAGAGCTGAGACTGCTTGGTGCGGTGATGCGTTGAACGCATTGGCCGCAGCCGTGGCTCGATGCCAGAATACGCGGACAGATGCCGTGGGTAGTGTTGAGAGGGCATCGCGCGGATGATCCATTTCTCCCATCCGTTCGGACCAGGTGCAGGTCAGGACTTTCGCGTCGTAGAAGGGATCTGAGCGTGTTAAGATCAGATATCCGCTGCGTCCACTGAGATGGGAAACTCGTGATCCGATCCCGTGTCCTGCGCACGGTCGGTGTGAAGAGCCAAGGCTCCCGCATGGCGGGCAGATCGGGTAGATCATAGAGCCCGGTGAAGTAGCGGACAGTGCCAGGTCGCACATCTTCAGGTGAGGTTACGACGGGTACATTCCTGGGCTTACGGGCCGGTGAGCGCTCGAGAGTAAAGAGTGCGAGTAGATCCACCGTACATGGTTGATTTGACCTTTGGAGTTGAGCGCTTGGCGGCTAAGCCAATTGAGTTCCTCTCGTTCCGCGCTGTAAGGATGCTCAGTAATCATACACCTTACAGACTTTCTGTACGTTGGGGGTGAAGGTGGCCAGACTCAGGGAAGCTATTCAGATAGTTGCCCACTCAGAGCCCTCTTGCCGCGAGGGACTCCAGCGATCCGCAGATGGGGCATCTAACCGCAGATATGACTTTGTTAACGCGGAGAACGCGGCGAAGCTAGGTGACCAGGCTATGGATCTTCGGAGATGAGACGCGTGTAGCACGAACACGCACCACACGAAGCAAATGGAAGAATGTCGCAGGCCGCCTGAATAAGGAGCCGTGTATGAACGTTCAGAGGCGATATCGTTTGTGACGGGTCCCACAAGATTAACACCTGTGTGAGCAAAGTTATGTCGTTCAGGAGGTGCTCCAAGCTCTCAGTCGTATTCGAGGCCACGGTCGAAGAGGGAAATGGCATCTTCGTTTCACAGATTGACCATGTGGGCGGCTGCACGTAGACGATCTTGCGCGTTACGGCGTCGATCTTGGCCAGGTTTGCCAGTTCATTTGCATTGACGGCGAGCAGTTGAAAGGGGAGATCGACATGAATTGTGCCGGCGAGTATTACCATGAGAAATGTGAGAGCGGCGAGAAAGAGCAAATGGGGCAGGCCGTAGCAAGGCGGAAATTCGTTGCACACAGGTCTACATGGGGTCTGAACTACCGATACGGTACCAAAGCCCGTGGCCTCAAATCCCATCAACTCTTCACTACCTTTGGCGGCGCTTCCGAGGTCTGCGGAGTTGTCATTAATAGGCATGGATGGGCAGGAGGACGGCATAGGTACCTTCTCAGTGCCTCGAACAGCCGTAGTGCTGTTTTCGGCTGCAGCATCTGCGGGCTGCTGCTCGACCTGCACGGACGACTACGGTGTAGCGGGGCTTTGCTTGTTCTGTAAAGACGACGTGGCGCGGCCTTTGCGGAGAAGAGAGTCGTGCGACGATAGGTGCGAGTCTTGCAACTGAGTGTTTGACCGTTTGGGGAGCTGGGCTGGAGGAGGCCGGCAGTAAGAGAAGCGCGACGATGAGCGTAACGGCGTTGTATGGAGAGCGCGGGTTTGACAGGGAGTGATCAACGTCCGCCGTAGCCTGACGTAGACTGGCCGTAATATTGGCCATCTCGGCGTCATCAGAGGCAGAGCCAAGGGCGTGGTGAAGTAATTGAATGGCGCCCTCGAATCAATCTCGTTGCCAGACAGCATCCCGGCGTCAGTCAGTCGTGGTTATATAGACGCGTACGAACCCATCCGAGCCTGAACTTCAGCACTCTCGCGACCATTGGAGAGCCTCAATGCCCTATGAAGGCCGGCGGTATCGATCGGAGGTCCGTAGCCAGTGAGCCTGGGTACAGGAAGAAGCATGAGACGCTCGGCTTTGCGAAAGGGATAAAGGCGACGTTATGGATGAGCTCAGAGTTCTACTTATGCAGAGACGCTTGATAGTGCGTTTGAGAGCATGACGCGGCCTGCCACGTGCAACGGATCCGGCACCGGATGGGATCAGGCACTAGACCGATCATAGTTAGATCGGGCTCGGGCAAATCGGGCGGAGGCAGATCGGGCAAGTTGGTGGTTAAGGTGAGATCGGATCGCGGGGTGCCACACGGCACGCGTTCCTGTGTGGCGAGGGTACAAGAGACTGAGCTTTGTTGTGTCTGCAGGGTCCCCTTCCCCACCTGCCTGCTCTGCCAAATAATCGCTCTGTTCTCGTAGTAGGGCGCCTGTGCCATTCCACTGAGATACGTGCTCTCATCCTGTGACGCGTTCATCGCACGACACGCTAGGATAGCGACGATGTGCGCTTCTTACAAGGACGGATGCGGTCGGTTAGATGGGCAAAGGTGAGCGCTCGGGCGGGGAGCGGTAGAAAGAACGGGATACGCTAGATGCTGTTCGCTCAGTGCGTATCTTCTATCTGTCCCACTGCATGCCTCTACGTCCAGAATGTACGTCGTAAAGAAAGCACTAACTATCCGACAGGCCCTCGCTCATCGTACGATTAGGATTCGACGTACGGGGCGCTTATGCCTTGCGTGCGAGGATAAGTGAACCTTATCAAGAGCTCTATCAACCTGACCGCGCGCGCCGTTCTGCGTTGTCTCTTGACCATCACCCTTCGTACCATCGCGCGAGATCAAGGACGGATAGAATGGGCGCAATACGTACGCCGTGTCGTATGATCACCGCACACGCAATTTACTAATCTGATCTAAAGTTTCCCGGAAGCGTAGGGGAGGACGCGGAAGGCAGATGGACCTCGGCAGCGAGGAGGGCGCCCATTCGGACACCGGCGTCGTTGCAGCGGACCCCTTCTTGGACGGTATGCCCAGCGAGCCCAGAAACGAGTGGGAGTACCCGCATGCGGTAGATCACTCGAGCTCGGCTGTGGCGCGGTCATCACCAGCTGCTGCCTACTCGCGCGCTGGTAACCCCGACGAGGACGTGGACATTCCCCCGGTCTCGCATCAGCCCCCCCAAAGAATCATGGCCGTTCTGTCCGCTTCTAGGTCCCTGGCGATCGTAGAAGAATACCGCATCCCGCAGGAGCCTCCGCCACCGTACGAGCAGATCTCCGCCCACGACGCTCACAGCACAGCGCACTTGAGCGCTCTCGACTGGGACCGCCCTCCGCCGCTCTCCAGTGGTCGCGAATGGTTGCAAGTTATGAGGTCAACGACGGAACAACCTCCCGCTGCGACGCTGGGCGCGCCCATCGGCCATAACTTGAGCGCACACCGCGAGACCCCTCCCGGTCTTCATTACGCGCCACCAGCTAGAAGTGATGGCCCCGCACACTCTCCTTCACTCGGCAGAGTTCGTCCACTGCCTCCGCTCCCTTCGCTAGGAGCGGACTTACCTCCGTACGTCCACGAACAGCCGAGCGGTAATAACAGTCTGCGCTCTCCGCTGGTAAGCCATTGTGTTTTTGCACGCAGATCTCTAGTAGCTGACTCGCCATAGGATTTGCACGCAAATGGCGTAAGGTTACTACCGGTACGATTGACCCGATTCACTCTTTCACCGTGTTTTTCTACTCTGCGGACTCTGATGGTCTGTATAGGACGCTAGCCACATTCTAGGACGTCGGGATCAAACGGAGAATGAGACCGTCGGCGGCCCTATTCCAGAGGTACGCTTCGGCTTTAATGCTGGAGGCCAATTACTGACAAATTTCCCATCTCTCCTTTCCACATCATCCCTGTCATCCATTCTCCACTGCCCTGTATTCTGTAACTCAATGAAATGATCTCATCTGATGCATACAAACGCATCCACGTTCACGTTTGTGGACGCAAATGTCACTTTCACATGTACATATGTACCTAAATACGACCTATCAATGGTTTTGTCACGCTCACTTCGCCGTTCTGCACACTACTGCAGCAGCGATCCCGTTAAGCGCGAGTGTCCCTCCAAACATGAGGCTGATCTTGCGCTAAAGAGATTGGGTGTTGTCAACAGCACCTATCACCTTAATAGTAAGTACCCGGATATTGTTACAGGACTTCTCGCGTTCCGTTGCCCCAAAATTATCTACGTACTAAGTACCGCTATCTCTTGCTTTTTGAACTCTGATGATGTGCGTCGTGCTTTCCACACTGTATTGTTGAATCTATCTTGCTTTCAGACTTCTTGTTATCTGTTCGATCTCACTTTGTAGCTGAGAGATCATAATTCATTCAATGAGTACCAAATTTACGCTCACAAGTGTACCCGCAAGGGCTGTTGGGCCTGCACACTTGTGAATGTCGTATGCTAGGTTCTCTACTGCAATTGCAGCCTAATACATTTTTCAAATTCAACCCGACATCCTCACAGGCCTCAGATATGTCTGAGTTAAAGTTCTAGTTCCATTCAGAGAGACTGGGGTGGTTCAGTCGCTACTGGTAACGGTGGCTTCCATTTCAATAGCCCTTTGGCTTGTGTCTGCCCTTTCTTGAACTGGATGACAATGCAAGGGATATGGAGCATGATAGAAATCTTACACCAGCTCACTGCAGTCGGTCCTGAAGCCAGTAGTCAGACAATTGCGCCCATCTTCTGCTCGAATAGATAGCTGTCGAGTGCACGGGATTCACTGGCCTCACGTGTGCGCATGTGCGACCTTAGAGACTGGTCCAAATCACATCGTGTACGTTGGAGAAGCAATGATTCCATGTTCCCAGAGATATCAATGGTTCTTTTCCAACTGATGTACTCTACCCGGGAGTGAGATACACGATGACGGGCATATCCAAGGTCTTCTTCATCTATCTCTCCTGCTGTCTTTCCCGCTCTTACAGTTATCTAAGCTCGAGTCCCTGCCCTCGGTGGTCTCATTCGTGAGATCCATCACATTCTCATCATCCGAATTCTCATACTTGAGCTCCATCACCCTCGTATTTAAGCGGGAAGTGCGTCCTCGTGTCTGGCGAGGCTGGCTCATGGTCGCGGGTGTCGGACGACCTTGCTCTGAGTTCTGTGGGCTGTCGAAACGGCATGCTTGCGCATTGCTAGATGAAACATTCCCTGAGTGATAATCATTAGCTCTCGTGATAATATGGGGGAGGATACAGGTCGCGGAAGCTCTTACCAGTACCTCCTTCATCCCGGTGTTGTCTTCGATTGTCGATGCGTTCCCTGCCACGTCCGGGACTATTTGTTTTGCCAATGATCGTTGTTGATGACTGTCCTTTTTTTCGGCGCATTCTGCTGTGCTGTATCCTTCAGTGCAATGCCCGGTAAGTAAGGGAAGTCGACAAGAACACAGAGACTCAGACACACTTAAGCCGAAGCCATTGGCGCCTCCAGTGTCTCATAACGTGGGTGTTGATGAGGCCAAAACCTCAAAGACGAGGTCGATTTTATAAGTACCTTTGGCAGCACGTTGCATGATCGGGCACACATGGACGTCGGAAAGTCGTTGTCTGATTTTCAGCTGGAATCATGTTATGACAAAACCATCCGCAGGGTGGCAAAGCGCATTCATGTGAGACGGTAAGAATGTTGTGATGGCTGTTTATCTCAATATCTCCCAACACTCACATGCAGATAAGTTGTCTTTTAGCCCTTGGTGGGTTGAGAACGTACAGCTTCTGGAGCAGGTAAGGGGCCCACCTTCAAGGAGTCATAAGAGTTCCCTTTCACACAGCTACTGAATTGATTCGGCTTGTCGGAGACCATGAGAGAGTGTATGGTTTTGACCCCGCGTGAGACTGTGTGCATAGCGCCAAGTACCTGAGCGCACTTGTACCCGCACTCATCTGTAGTTGACTTCACCCACAACTTTCGTCAGCCACGATCTCCGCACTCAGGGGTGTCTGGAATACTATCATGCTGTGAGACCGGCCGGACATAGGGAGGAGTTTCAGTTTCCTGTCGTCTTATGCGTCTTCTCATGGACGAGTTCATAAAGGTTTTGGTGCCCCTTGCAAAGGATGAGTTAGTTGACCCCGGAGGTTTCACCTGATGACAGAAAGCGATGAAAGTAAATCTCAGATAGAGTGTGTCTCACAGATACGATGATCACGCTGTGAAAAGCATGCTGGTCATGAGGTCATTCAAGCGACAACCTGCATGTTTTCGAGGATGAGAACTTAGTGGTCGACAATCAGTCAGCGTACCCATTGACGTTGGCCTGCCTTTCGGTACTG
>UWZB01000057.1:115734-134298 GCA_900536885.1 Peniophora sp. CBMAI 1063
GCCCGGTGAAACCAACAATACTGAAGCTCTCCTGTGAATTTAGCTCCTCCAGTCTCAGATGTATGCATCTCTACTTAACGTAATGCTATATACCAAAGCCTAACAGCGTGGCGTTGCCATTGCGTGCTTGAGGATATTGAGTATTGAGGATCCTCACAACCCTGAAGCGGTCTGGTCCTCAGTCGCGATGTGTGCCAGTACTCGGTGCTGAAGCGGCCGAATATTAGTTTTCAAGAGTGCTCAAAGTAAATATGTCAACAACAGATCTGCCTTCTTGATATTAGGGTGAAGGGTGTCACGGGTGAGGGTAGAGTCAGAGTATGGTGCTTGGTATGTACCCGTTCACATTGCGCATTTACGTTGAAGTCGTCGAGACATGCGAGAGCCATAGAATAGTCACTTGGTATGCGTGAACGTACCCGGGAGACGTTTCAAAAAACGGTTTCAGTTGTGGGCAAAGACTGGTGTGTAAAATGCGGGATCGTGATGGTTATAAGCATTCATTAATGCATCCTCTCTCTCTCCTCATTCAACCGCACCCCCTTTCATCAGAAGGGTATCGAGCGCTTCTCTGGTCCTTATACCGCTCCTCGACAGAGGCACGCCATGGCCTTAGTCTATCCTGCACGGGTTTCAAGTTATGAGCTGGATTTTGAAACCAGAATCTTGAACGGACCGACGGCCGCTTTCGAGCATATGCGAGCATTGTATGTGGACCAGGAGAAGGCCCCGATTTCAGAGGATGGAGAGCTTTCAGCAGCAATGGGAGTCATATCTGACTTCTTGGCGTGCTGTGCAATACAAGTTCGTAAGTCGATGATGCCATCGGACAGTCGTAGGACCGAAGGTGGCATTCCAAATCTCTGCGATCGGGAGCGAAGGTTTTGGGAAGCCTGTGTTCGAGCGGAGCTACCGATGTTGCTCATAGACATGATCGTATCAGATGGCTTTCATGCCAATCCGACCGTACGTCCGCTCTTCAGAAGTGTCTTTTCCGGCGATCCTCCTGATCACAAGAGGAACATTGTTAGTCCTGGATGATAAGGGTTATTGGCAACCTCCTATCGTTTATGAACGTCATTGCGGAGTGCAAGTCGTCGAGGGGAAGGCTCAATCCCAATGCGCTCAGTCCATCTGGATGTCGTCTTTCGGACGCCTTCCTTCCAAAACTCATCAGAAAATCTAGAACTCTCTGGAGTGCGTTGTGGGAGAGACGGGAGACCGTTGTCTCATACAATCATCAGATCATGTTAAAAATCATCGAACAACTGACGTACTCCTTTTGGATCGTGGCTTTTGAAACCCAGTGAGTGACTACCTGACGTGAGCGCTTGTTGAGGACCCGCTCAAAGAAAACAGAACACTCTCACGGGAACTCCTCAGTTGGCAGGTTCCCCACGTCGCAATGTTCTATTTTTCAGTGCAAAGTCAGGAATCGCTCTCGTCGCTCACAGGATACGGAGCCATGGTACTCGTGAGCTGTATCGATTTCGTGGAGGAAAGTCACCCCACGATTGAATACAGCCCTTTGGCACGAGACATTTTGGATTTGGTCGGGAGAGACACAGTGCTATGCGCAATTAATGGCGCATTGAAGGGATGCAAAGACAAAGGGTCAAAGGATCATGAACTGTCCGGGCTACTTCGTGCTTTGTTTGCAATCTTGCGCAGTCCAGGAGAGTTAGTTCGCGAGTTTTGCCGTATGGGTGCATTTCAATCGCTTCAAACCGCAATGCGCCGACAGATGACCCACGGCACTTCTTTCGAGAAGGATTGGAGGGTGAACCTGATGATATTGCAGTTCTCCCTCCCAATCATCCAGTACGCACAGTTTTCCATTATGACCTGGCACGTCATGACTGTAGAGAGCTGATATCATGACGCCAGAATGTCACTAGAGTGCGATCCGGAAGGGCTTACAAGAGCGGTCCCGTTGGAAGATGTCTTTATATTACAAGAGATGACCGTTCAGTGTCTCATGCTTGGCACGACGCAGGTCACACCCGACCGCGACGATTCGGACATGGGTACGGGCGCAATAGTATTGATGTATCCACAGCTCACGCACAGTTTTTAGAAACACAAATACTAGTCAACGGCGGATGTATTCTTCTCAGTGCCTTTGTGAGCTGGCAACATGCGCTCACGCAGTACGTGAAAAAGTCGGGCAGACACCAACTTTTGGAACAATACAGAGCATCCGGACGGAGGCGCTGGCCTCAAATGATGAACGCCATTCGTCAACTGCAGAATCAGGGGCTCTCCGCTTCCAGCTATCTGATGCTGGTCAGATGTGGGGCGGCTTTAGGTAGTGTTCTTGACATCAGCGCCGCAACTTCGAGAACATCTTGCTCGTGGCTACATTGTACATCTAATAAGAAGGGTATGGAGAGCGCGTCCGTACAGCTGGGCGTGTGCAAGGGCTGCAACGATGCGCAATACTGCTCGAAAAAGTGTCAAAAGAGGTGCGCACGCTTATTCTGTACTCCGTATGCACAAAGCGTTTTGACGGGATTGTATCAGCGACTGGGTTGCAGGGCATCACCGTCGGTTTTGTCGTCGTCTAGCTGCGTAAGTAACGAGCATTTGCAAATTAACAATACATGTAGCACCGCTCTGTTAGAGACGGTCTCTCTCTTGCACCTTCACTGCATCATGGCCGTGAGCATGAGTGGTAGCATGTTACTATGTTCAGTCTGCAAAGCGGGGAATGGGAGGTATTGCTAACTTTATAAGCGCAAGAGTCGACCCTTGCGTCTACAAAGCTACAGCGTACCCGACGAGCACACCGACGAAAGAGCTTTGTTGAACATGTGTTATCCAAACGATGCCGACAACCGATTGCCTTCTTGAGCTTTGGCGAGTCCAAAGAGGGACACAATCACGCACCCCTATCTCAGAGATATCTGGGGAAAGAGTTTTGATATATGGCGTCGGCTCAGCGTTGATAATCTGTGACAAAGGAGAACGAAACACAGTACGTAGATCAAATCACATCAAGCCATGTAAAGTCGCACAGAGTGATATGAGTGCTTCTCGAAACGCGCTCGGTAAGTTGAGTAATTCTTGACAGGCTACGACGCGATGTGATGGCCAACAAGGACGGGTACCTTCCCCTCCAAGCCCTTGCCTTCTTACGTGTTCTACTTAGACTTGTAAAAGATTCTGGGAATCAGCGGTCAAAGACATGTACTCCCTGTCACCTATACCTTCCAGAACCATCCGTGTCATAGTATTTCTCTGCGGTAGTTTGTATGTGCACCGAATGTTGTTGTCGAACAGACACACGAGTCGAGCCCGCGCGTCATCTCAACATGCAAAGGTCGCCTTCAATCCATCTTGCGTTCCAAAGGTGGCACCGGAAACGGATGAAAGTTCGAAAACTGGTGTAACGCGCGGTGCCGCACCTCCGCACCGCGCACTTGCGAAACCATCACCGCGCTCGACGCCGCCCTGCCACACCGCGCACCTTGCCGCAGTGTCGCGGTTTCAAAAGCGTGTTTGTCCCACGGCGCTGATAGGGCAGGATAGACGATCCCGCCTGTAGACGTAGCGCAACTGACCGCTACGCTGGGTGCGGGGTAGCTGCGTATGAGCAAGGGCGCGCAGGGAAAATTCCTCGAGAAACTCTATATTAATTTGGACATTTTTAAATAGAATCCCTTTTGGTCGAACGAGCCCGAATAAATTGAAAGAAAACTGGGATATATTGTGACTCAAGAGTATTCTACTTGTACTGAAATACCGACGTCAAAGTACCCTTCTCAAGGCGCCATATACGATGCTCAGCTCGCCAGCCAGGAGATGCTGCGTCGTACGACTTACGATGATTTTTGGAAAGATTCCCGCCGCGCCGCGCCGTTTTTAAAACGGTTCGAAGTCGCGGCGAGGAGCGCGGCGCAGAGCAGGGTACCGCGCGTTCCCCCACTACTCGAGTGTTCCCGGTAACGGGTTCTCTCACGTGGCTCTCAGTAATATTATTATCATAGGCTACTCAAGACCCTTCAGCATTGTCTCGAGCACATATAATCGACTCCGTGGAATAGCGCGACTACGGGTATGTTGGAGAGGGCCGGGCGGCTAGGACTAGCAGACCGAAGGCGCGATGCTTGCCTCGGTGGTGGTAGGATGAGAGCTACTCTACTACATGCGACGTGCTAACCGAGCCGAACCGCTGACTAAGCCGGCGAATGCCGTGCTCCTCCTGCCTCCTCGCCTCCTGCCTCGCACTCCCAGGCACCCTTACTCCAATGTACATCTCATGTATCTGAAAGGCGGTGTCAGTAATATCTGAACTTACACATACTTTACCACCTACAGTCCTAAAGGCATGACTCACGCGTCCTTCGACTCCCTTTGGCTAACCAAATCATGAAATAATTATCTCGAGTCGGTACCTAGTTGGCCTGAAAGAAAGGTGTTTAACCAAGTAGCCCTAGATCTTCTTGTGCTTATGCCATACATGTTCGCGAGCCGGGAATAGACAATTACGAGCCTCGCTAACGTCGCACTTTGTGTCAATGAGCTCGTCGGTAATAATCGTATGCGCTAGGAGGGGAGGGGGCTGACTATATGCGAGGCTACACGGGAAATAGCATATGTCACAGATTCACGTACTCATACCACCCTCTTCCCGTAATGAAGGGTGATCAATTCATCAAAGTCGGTCGTTGCTATATAATTGCTCAGCATTGGGGTTGACGCCGGCAAAAGCGCGCAAGGTACGCACGGAAAGCTTTGAAGTCAGGGCGTTCGACGACCTGAGTACATAGTCAGCGACTTGAAGGAACGAAGTAGTCAGTCGACGAAGCTCGACTGCGGATGGTGGTATCTGACGGAAAATGGATTTGTGCAAGCTGTAGCCACCGTCGCTTTGGCGTAAGACTTTGACATTCCCTCTTCCAGAAGTGTATTCGTGTCTCTAGATACATACACAGGGCTGGTTAATACAAGCTCACAACAACGGCGAGCCAAAAAGGTGAACGTACGTAGCCAAGTTTAAGACCTGCGCTCGAAGAGTGTACGTGCCCGCGAGTGCAACGGAGACGTCTGGGAATACAAAATACCCGTACGAGCGACCTCCAATTTTGTCCATCACGATTGGGAAGCTGGCCTCCAGAGTACCACATAACGGATACCGGAGTGGGCCCAGTGAGCAATTATGAGCGCTTGCAGAGTCGTGATCAAGTACGTTCTCCACAGGAATGCCGGATTCATCGCATAATGATAGGTTCACAATAGTGAAGGCGCATCTGTCGCTGAACGCATAAGCGCGAGTCAGCGATCACTGAGTATCAATGGCGGGCCGCTCAAGTACTGACTGCAGAGAGGTACCCCTAAGATTCGGTATGAAGAGTTCAAAGATGGGCTTGGGAGAGAGTGGGAGCCTGGACAACGGATTGCTGATATCAAAAGTAGCTCCTGTGACCGGATGTTGCTTGACCGTGAGTATCATGTCTTGTCTGCACATTCAACGTGAGTTCCAGAGCGGAGCACTCCTCCACAAGAATGCCACTCTCCTTCCTCCAATCGCATTCGATGTCTTGACGGGGGGCCGGATGGACTGTCTTTCAAAGCCGTCGGTCGAACGAGATGGATCACGAGGTGGTGTAGAAGATCGAGACGTGGGCTTAAGGCGCGGCGCTATCGGTCTGAGATGACTGTAGGGGTTTCCTTTGCTATGGGATGCGTAATATCGAAAATGTTCAGATGCAGGGCCTTGCGATTCTTTTTCTCGTCTGAGAAATAGAACGGTATTAGCTATAGACGGACCAACGAAGGAGGAAGATACGAAACAGGAAGGGGAGCAGTGTTCTGACTTAAACGCACCGTGTCGATTCATGAGCTGTTTGCGCTCTTACTTGCTCGCGCCGTTGTTGACGGTCGGGTTGGTCTGAGCGTGTATTGAGACGGTCGGGTGGCATGCCAGAGCACAAACGAGAGAGAACGTGGTAAGAACGTGTCTGGTCGAGGGCAAGGCGACCATGATTCAGGTGTCTGTCTTTTTCAGCACGGGTTAGTGTCCCGAAGCGCGGTCGTATGTACCCCGATGTCAGGGCGTGCTTTCCGAAGAGAATCAGAGCGGAGCATCGCGTCTCGAGTTGTTGCTAGTTTGTAATGCAATCGAGATTCCTATTTCAAATAGCTCCTTCTAGTCGCGCCCAACAACGATGTCTACTCTGCAAGCCAGCCAATCACACTCAGCCAGCGTAACCATGACACACGACTTCTCGTGAGCCTCGTTGATGACAGACATTGAGAAAGCGCTCGCGCGCCCAATACACGTATGGTGATTTATGGGCCAACTTCTGCAGCTGTTGCAGTGACAGCGGTTCCCAAGTAGCCTCCAGAAGATCACAAGATGCCTCCAACGACGATGTAACGGTTTGATAGATCAGTTGTTGGTGGCGCAAAAACTGTCTACATTTACCAGTGTTGACAGGTGCGGGGCAAGGCTGGAAGCGAGGGTTTAAGGTGGCGGCCGTCTCACTGGTATAGCATCCGTGGCTTCTGGGTGTACTGTTTTACACGCGTATAGACGGCTTTGGCATGTACAGCGCCGTAGTGGTCTGGGCGAATCTCGGGCGCGACCGATTTTTCTCGTTTGATGTGAGGCTCCCTCACGCGGGAGAGTGGGCGGAACCACATTGCTGGCTACGAGAGCCTCGAGGAGTGATCAGTCACCGTCATGAAGGGGCGATAGGATATGTGCGCCTGTCATTGGCTGCGAACTCCCCTCCAACTTCATCTGCACCAGCCAGGCACGCCTGAGACCCCATCAGCTTCTTATGCGTTCAAGAACATGGGCACAAGCCTTTTGATTTTCTGTGGTGTGGCCATGTCGACTGATTGTCAAGACCAGTGCCAAGAGCTTGCTGTATTGTTGCCGTCACTCCACCGTTGCCGCTGCTTGATTATACAGGCAGCTGTTACATCACTCGGGTGCTCCTGTGCCCACGGCCGTCTGACGTCATCCTTTTAGAAGGCATAGATGTCTCCAAGCTGTCACAATTGCAAAAGTGCGCTTATCCTTCGGAGACGCTTACTGCCGCGGGAGAGTCACAGGGGGTAGGGATCACCATCATCGCAGATGGAAAGTGATGTCTTCCGTCAATCCAGAAGCAAGCAGTTCTGACTGCTTGGATAAGCAGGGTACACTCGGTGCGCATCGTACATGAAGAGTACCTTGGAGCGTAGGTCTTCAATGACTGTTTTCCCAGATACGTACCGCGAGGCTCGCTTGCTTTAATCGAACCAACACGTCGCGTCTCATTCCCGTTTCTTCCACGTTAGAACGGCCTTCCACCCCTGCTTTTGGCTGGACTTGACCGCAATGCATCGTTTCCTCTCTGTCTCCCCTCTTACAAACCCGAACTGCCCAGGAGGCGGACACGAGGCCTGTACTATGTCAACCAACCACAAATCGTCCTGGACGGATCGTGGAATAAACAGGATCTTGCGTTCATGATGAAGATGGGAAAACGTGCGGTGCACGCGAAGAAATAGTGATTGGGCAACAGCATCTTTCCTCCGAGCATCATCAGGCGCGCGCCTCTTGTGATTCAATCGCACAGCGGTTGTTCCAGACCGAGATCTATTCTCATGGTCTGTCCGGACACTTACATTGTCCGTACGAGCTAAGCACAAAGGGGGCACCGGTAGATTTGCTGCGGAGGTTCAGATCCGAACGGGTCTTGTGTGGCGGCTGGTTTCGGGTCCCGCTCGTTATCGAAGGATTACAGGAAACTTCAACCTCGAGACTTGTAGCTTGACGGCCGATGATGGCGTTCATAATACCACTACTACTCCCATGCCGACCTTGAGAGCCTCGGTCGCAGTTGAGCCGACGACCGACTACTGCCGGTCTATGCTCGACATGGCCATTCTATTTGCAGCGTTTTGCAGTACGGCCGCCGTGTGGGAGGCGTGCCCTAGACAGGAGAGATCGTTATCATCGGATCGGACAAGCATATCTAGTCGATGACGCTTCGACCATGACGCGTCACGTCGCACGATATTTCGGGACAAGAAACACGATCACATGACTTGAGCCCCATCGGATGATCTACAGGCAACGTCTGATGTCCGTGGGTGAACTTTCGCTTAGCCGGCCCTTCATAGCATCGGGCGGCTTCACCGTTATGCTAACAGGCATCTCTACCACGCAGCTGTACAGTTTTTCTGTGGTCACTATGGCAATGTGATTCGCAGTTAGCGGATGGCCGTTGGGCTGATGAATGGAGTGTCGGTCCCAGTCCGGCTAAAGCCTAGAGTGCTCGAGAAACTTGCGTAGACTTGTGAGCAGCGAGTGCTAGTAAGCTGGGTATAAGCATCTACTTTGCGTCGTCGCGGACTGGGCAAGTCGCTGCGAACACATTCAGCCTGGCCGGCAGCCGCAAGCCGGTAGGCAGAGTGATGAGCAGTGTTCAGTTGCCAGAGGAGACGAATTTATAACGTTCTGCGTGTTTAAACCATTGATATCTGGCAGAATCACAGAGTTCTCGTTTGAAATTGAGCTTGAGTACCCGTTCCGCCACCCGACGAACTGTACACGGCAACTTCAACGCCGACAGACCATCGCGGGAAAATGGAGTCCCTAAAGTATGCAGTTTATGGCTGTGTCATGCTGAGACATCTATACAAAGGCGGTTTCAATATTGCAGCTGTCTCCAAGAAAGACCGGAGTTCAATCGCTCTGCCGTTAAGAACCAGTCGGCAGGTTCCTTTGAAGTCGCTCTCGAGGAACTGACCGTAAGTCAAAGCACGTTCAGCTCAAGTACAAAGGTTATCTATGCGTTTTGACTGTCTTAGCGTAGAAAAAAACGTAGCTCAGTGTCAATGTGTGGGCTCCCCTGTCCTGATGCGCGCCAACGAGAGAGGTGTTGACAAAATGAGCGCTCATTCATCTGTCTCGTACAGTGCGAGATTAGACATTTGAACTGACTTAATGAGAGACGTTGTAACTGTGACAATAAAAGCTCAAGACTGGTGGAAGACCCCGGCGGACATGCAAACGAAAAACTGGGAGATGAGGACATGACGATTGCACACGAGCAGCAACAGCTCTCTCTCAACCTGGAGCCGCGCAGCAACATTCCCTCCATCTTGTGTCTTGATAGGTAATTTCAGCAACAATATCTATGTGGCTAGGACTGAGCCTTGCGCAAGGGGTGTCGAGTTGCATATACTTGGTAGATCCCCGATGCTTCGGTGTGATTCTACGAGGGCGTGGTCGAGCTCGCAATGGTGGCAAGTAGAGCATCTACACAGGTTTGTTGCATCCTGGCTGAGACAAGAAGGTGCCCGTGACCCACAGACTGCTCCCGACTCGATGCCTTCAGAAGCCTGTCGAACCTTCCCTCAGGAGGGTTCTGACCAGGATGTGAAACATGGCCTTGAGGTGGTGGCTTAGGTTTCTGACAGTTGTTTGAAATCTTCAGGTTTGACGGAGGTCCAGTATCCAGTATGTTGCGGTTCACGTACTTGGGCTAGAGAGGGACATCTGCCGATACAAATATAAAAAGAAGAAAAAAAGAAAAAAAAAAGAAAAAAAAGAAAATGAGGGACTTGATTTTTCCGTGGGAGCGCTCGCAATGAGACGACCAATCACATTATTTGGGTGATTCATGTGCCTGAACACGTGGCGAGCCGGAAAGCGCTCATATGCAACGTGTCTGCTGCACTTACGAAGTGCCAGCTCTTCAGCCCTCCGGTTCACACCTCTGCAGACGATGCATGAAAGGCGTGCAAAAGTCTTGATATGTGGGCAAGCGTGCCCGCTCGTGATGGCAAGTCTACGACCTTTGAACTCGTACCATGCGGTGGGCAAGGGGTGCTGATATTGGGCGCACAGAGCGAGCTGACCCACCGACGAGGGGAGGATGGCAGCCAGATCACGTTTGACATTCATATGTGGGAGGACAACCATGCCGTCAAGGTGGATATAGACGTCGCACTCGTCGTGGCCGACATTAGCAGCAAAGAGGGCGAGGCTAATTTGCCCGTGGACATTGAGCACGCCAGGGAGGCCAGTCCGCGCGCGGTCTACTTTGTATTTATTGACCCTGTTTGGACATATGAGCATGACGCTCCGTATTATCGCCTCCAAGTGGTGCGCTGCGCTTACCTGTGTCACACGTTCGGCTTTGATCACTTGCGAACGGGTGTCTATTCGTCGTGGGACCCGGCGCTTGTTGCGGGCGACCTAGGTAGATTCTCTCTATTGGGGGAAGACGTCGGCTGACATGTGACGCAGCCACTGCCATCTTTCCACCGCCGCGCAGTCCTACCACCGTCAAGGACGTACTATCGTTCGTGTACGAGAAGGCTCTGGATTGGTTTGCTAGATGTCTATCGTACCCCATCATACGTCCAGCGGATGTGAGTGACCATCGTGCCGTCCTGCCGCAGTTCCTGTTTAACGAGATCGAGTACAGGTCAGCTCCAAACTCGACTACGTCACCGACAACAACCATATGGATGCCCTCATTAACAACGAGTCCTGCGATGAGTGGGAGAAGGATATCATCAGTCGCGGCGCAAGCCTGTTCCCCAACCCTTCATGCCCGGTGCATCTGGTACCGATTCATGGGGAGCAGGATGCTTTTGTCGTCGCCAAGACCCTGCGGCGCGGAGAGAGAGAAGCCATGGTTCTGGCCGAACAGCTGTTGCCGGTCCCACGAGTCTACCGTCATGATCTGAAATGGACCGTCATGGACTACATCCGTGGCCCGACCTTGTTGAGCTGCTGGGAAGAATTGTCGCGGATAGAGAAACTGAGAGTTGCCTGTACCCTCCGTGTCTACGTGAGACGCATGCGTACGCTCCAAAGAGCATATCCAGGCGACGCTCTTGACGGACACCTGAACGCGCAGTTCTTCTGCGGCGAGTTGGGCGATAGACGGTTCGGCCCGTTCGGCTCCGTCGACGACTTTCGGCGCTTTTGCACGTATCTTGCGTACCGCACATGGCAGATGCGGGCTTCCAGACATGGCGACGATGCCGAACCAATTCCTTCCATCGACGGCTGCTTCGAGCACATCTGTCTCGTCCACGGAGATCTCAGTCCATGGAATGTGATGCTGTCCGAGAGCCGAACCGTTTTTCTCATCGATTGGGAGTTTGCTGGTTACTATCCCGCGTGCTTGGAGGCGGTGGGGATGAGATTCACAAATGATACTATGCCAGAGCGGTTCATACCGGCCTCGTGGGCTCGCTATTGGAAATTCATAGCCGGGCCGGTAGATGTCCATGTAGACCGATTTTGGGTATTTGTACGCATCGCAGTGGATCGATTCAGTTACTAGTCTATACATCGACCGGGTTCCTGTACATTATCTGTGTTTCGTCATGACATGAATGAGTTTCAGAGAGATAGATAGATCATATATCACTTGAGTCTGAACTCGATCGTGCCTGGTCAGTGTCAAAGGGTCACAGAGGATTTGTATAAATGAGCGCAACACTCAGCGCAAGGGCCGCGAATGCGCGGGGTGGAAGACGTGCAGACTCTGTGGTTCGCCACCCTCGGAGATCCTTCCTGCGAACCATGCGCGGCTTTGGGCTATGTCATCGAGAGCGTACACGCCGTGTAGGTAAGCACCGTCACAGTGGTTATGAGAGACGACTCAGATCGTGTTGGTACTCACACAGATGTAACAGATACTTGGCCGGATTCTATATCAGAACCGCGCACTCAGACTTATGTCAAATATCTTCGGCTTAGTCAATGACTCGAGTATTCATTTTTGGAGAGCTCCGATAAGGGTATCTGACCTCACCTTCTTCATCCCCGTTACGTTTGTTCGACTCTGTGTGGAATGATTCAACGTCTCAGACGGACCACGAAGATGCATTGAAGCCAACGGAAGAATCTGTCTTGTGGGAAACAATTTGAACCGTCGCACACAAGGGGAGGGAGGGGTTTATACATCCATAATCTCGAAACCGGTTTGCAACTTTGGCCCGTGAGCGTAGGCGTGAGATAAGTGTCAAAGGTGGGGGACCAATAAGAGACAACGATGCTAGCAATACCAACAAAAACCCGACTTGTTGTGCACATAGAATAAAGCATATACACAGGATCCTCAACTTCTCTCGCACAGACTCAATCTTCACGACGTTGACACATTTTTCGAGCGCGTTATCTCGACATCTATATTGTATACCTCGTCGAGATTCTTCTGGATCTTCTGGAAGATCGCGTGTGAGTATCCATATGCATGTTTTGTGCTCCTCATACACGGGTAGCTCACCTGTCAGGTCAGTTTGTAGAACACCCCTTCGACGGGTTCAAAGGGTTTTTTTTTCGACTTTGCCCGACTGACCAGGACGTCCGCCAGCGGACCCCCGGAAGCATGCTGCTTTGATATTTTGTCGACGACCATATCTCTTGAACCTTTCTCCAGGAGACCCATCGCCTCTAGCTTCTCTACAAGAGTAAGCTGCCACCAGAGGCAGCCGCTTATTTCGGGATGAAATAGGTAGTAGGACAGTTTGTTGTCCTTGACGACGTTCAGAATGGTCTCGATGGTGACATCCTCGCGGTTGAACGGTATCGTGGTCTGGAAAGGGGCTGTGCGTGAGACCATCGTGTTTTGGGGGCGTTTGGAAACCTCGAGGTGTGCGATCCTTGCCTCCTCCATCGCCTTCTCCGCGGCAGTTGCTGCCAGGGTCGGCCACGAGGCGGGTCGGGCGTAGTTAATGTTCTCGACGGGTACCTCCGTCTTTTTGCCGACGGTCATGTTGAAACTCGCGACGTCGCCTGAAAATGTCTTTACAGGAACGGGCACCTTGTGGGGAGCGGGCACGCGTGGCGGGAACGCAGACATAAAATGACCCGAATTTGTGCAATGTAGCACCAGAGATCCCAGACTTTCTTTCCAGATTGGGTCGTGACGTTCGATGTTACTGATTACGACGGTTCCTGACAAACTGTCGACTGCTCGAGATTAGAGCCATTGAAACAAGAGTGTTAAGCGCAATGACTCAACGCAGGGAGTTTGTTGGAGGGTAAACCATATCTGAAGGCATATGAGCATCATACTTACTGTGATAGCCCTAAAAATATACGCCGCCAGGGCGCAAGGACAACAGAAAACAAGAATTTTCGAAACGTCATTGAGTATGGACGAACCACTGGCGTTCTTGAAGAGGCAAAAAGAGGGCTATTGTTGGACCAATGATGTCCTGCTTACCTGAGTTCGGTGACAGGAGTGGCACTTGTTAGACGAGCGCCGGCGGAGAGTGATGAAGGGTTGGCTGCAGCAGTTGCGATTGCTCTTCAGCGAAACGCAAGGCGTACGTCAATGATGAAACGAGGGTGCATCTGACCGTCGACGCACCGCGATAACGCTTTGCGCCTTACCCGTCAGTGAAAAGAAGGCCGTATAAGGCATATCACGGGACAGACTCGGGGCCCTTCTAATCGGGTCGGAACGGCAATGAGAATCTAAAGAACATTGGGTGTCTATTGCGGATGGAAGTTCCGCCCGCGAGCATACGGCGGATACTTTTCCACGACCGTCCGACTGAACACGTCGCAAGGTTTGATAAGAATACGTTGTGATCGACGGACCGTTCGGCATGTGCGGCATCCTTAAACGATAAATAGACGCGGCAATATGTAGTATCGATCCCCCAAGAGTGCGCGTTGAGAAAGAAGACTGGCTCTTTCCGTCGGAACATGACACCAAGATCATCCGCCTACAGGCATCAGGGCGTTCATAGACTGTCTCTTTGCCAGCAGTCCAGAGCCAGTTCAGATCGGATCAGTGTCACCGATAGAGATAAGGTTGGCATACTCGCGGCGATCACGCTGTGTCTTAATCTGATGGAGGGCAGTGGTACAGAACTGGCTTGTTGCGACAGAGTTTGAGCCCTTGTGTTGTAAGGCAATGTCACCCGGTCTGCCATGGGGTGCCACGGTATGAGCTCACTCGCACCTTTCGACTCCTCTTACTGCATAAGAGAAGGTAAGCTTCCATCTGGACATTCAAGCCGAAGACCCTTGCACCTTGGATTAACGGCGCTGCTGTCTTCATGCGCTTCTCCTCCCTCATGAGCTAGGTTCGGAGAGCCGCTCCGAGGGCGATTACGCGCGCGCTTGATGGCGTTCTTACATGCGTAGTGATGCTTTCTGAGTGTGGGATTTACAAGGTGTACCGGGGCCCCGGAAATGCCCGTAAGCGAGGTATCTACGGTGCACATAAGACGTTCACCCACAGGCGAGCTGCATAGTGCAGAGGTACATACGTAAATGCTCGCTCCTATTCGGTATTTTGCTCGTGAGAGTCTCTGGAGACGAAGGATCAGTCTCCGGGTATGTTAATGCGCGTACGTCATGCGCGTCATCACGGGTCCTTCACCTTGTGGCTCTTGCTTTGGGCGTATCAAAAGATGGATTTTGTAGCATCAGCTCGTCACTAACCATACACGCAGTGGCGCACTGAATAGAACTTGGTCTGGTCATGGCCTGAGGCGGTCGGCCGGTTTTCTCGTCGTTGACGTGACCGTACTTAATTTCTCAACAACGTACCAGACGTAGTTCATCACTGTCCTGTACTGTAGCTGCAGAGCTTCCATACGTACGCGCAGAAGTCTGGTAGGTCACGCGGTCGGCGCTCTTGATAGCCGACTCGAGTGCCTCCACCAGAAGTGGGCTAAGGGATCATGTACCGGGCAGGTGTTGGGCAAACTAAAAGAGTTTTGCAGACTCAGGCATGTTGTCACATGTGCAAACATAAGCAGTCAAGCTAGCTCATCATTGAATGGAGAGGCATTGAGGGTGAGACGACAGTGTGAACGGCCAATGAGACCCAAGAATAGAGTACATCAAGCGCGCTGACACCAGCAACATTCTTCACATGATGACTGATGGCTATGCTTAATTTGGTCCAATTGAAAATACGCGGACCCTCCGAGCGGGCTTAAAGCATGCGAAACGCAGAACAAATTAAAGAAATTCCAGTCGCACATTGGTGCGAACGATGCTATATTCAGTAAGAGAGTGAAATTCGAAAGTGAAGAGACTAAATTTATAATATGCCAAGTCAAGCTGGCAAAGATATCATTCAAATGACACCCAGGTTGCCAGGGAGAACGCAAGACGGAAACGGCTGTACACGGCAGCCGCAGCGGTCGCAATCGAAGGCGTAATCACGAACAACAAAAGCCGGTCATCTGGGCAAGTTGAGCGTTATCGATCATTGTACGCGGATGAGCAGCAACTAGAGAGTTAGCACCGCCCAAAAAAGCATCAGATCTGAACTGATGCACAACATGTCGACAGCGCTCACAAATCCCATTTGGGTGTATGGTCTAGATATGGCAGATCATGCGGCTTATACGTGGCATTGCAGACATGGGTTCAATAGTTCCTATATACGGGCAGCGCTTTGAGCTGTATATGTGTGCAACAAAATACAATATTGTAGGAAATGGTTTAACGGTACTGACGACAATTGCTGAATGAGAAGACGAACTCGAAGTTCATTACAGTTGCATGTTGTTCAAATCAAAACGGCTAGCCACCGCGCGTCAAGAGGGTCGCGAGCGCGCCCGAAACACAGCCGATGCTCCAACTCTTTTACCTATGTCTCCTTCCGCATGTCATACACAACACGAGAGAGCAAAGGAGCCCCCGTGTCAAAACGCACATGCCTTTGGAGGCGAGCCTCGCTCACTTGTTGTCGGTGTTCACATGTCATGCATATGGCTAGCCGCTAGCCGCCCGTTAGCCGTCACACTCTGTACAACGACTGAAGATGAGTACCTGGCGCACTGTAAGCCAAATCCACAAAGCGCTCGTGAATTATGTCCCTTGGAGAATGACACAAAGAGAATGGCAATGCTCAGTACAACCGTTTTAGGGATGTGATGACAGTTCATGCCGCGCATGAGCAACGACAGCAGCGTAGCAAATATTTTGGAGGCTCGCACACGAGGCAGCAGATGGCATGAGCGTTGTTTGAGCATGATACATAGCGATAAGCCGCCCTTGCCTGGCTGTGTGATGACAACGGGTTTGGACTCTACCTTGTCTCAGGATGCAGAGATGCCTGAGGAGCCTCTATCGAGACGTTGTTCCTCTTGACTCGCACTGAGTCTCTATCGGCACCAATTCAGATTGATGTACTAAGGCCACGGTCCGTCGGCGCGCGCTACATCCTTGTTTTTGTCATTCTTCGTCGTCGTCACTGACAGGTGCAGTTATTGGTCATGACTTACGGGCGATTTGGAATTTGATACATGCCACCGCGTCTTTCTCACAGGCTTACGAGGCTACGACGATGGTTTTCGATTATGTTTGCTCAGTAGATTAAAGAAGAACTCACTGCATTACGGACTACTTACGCTCATTCGCGAGATACAGTCACAGGATATAAACAAGATGCTTCAACCGTGAGTCATGTCACGGCCGTACCAGGAGCATTATCGTCTGTGCCGAACGCTCTCTCTGTGTCTGCTTCTGTCTCCGAGGAATGTAACCCCGCGATTGCATGAAACACGTAGACATACGACGCTTAACGTCAGTCCCCAATAGTCTGGCTTGTCATTCCTTCGTCTGTCGTCGGCACCGCTATGTCTCAAATACCTACGACATATTGATATCTTGCAATCTCTGCGGCTGTTGTGAGACTGCTGACTTGCTTCTGGGCCGGCATAAGCCCTACACGCTTCATATAAAAGGCAGGCCTAGAGAGGCAACAAAACGCAGGCTTTAAGCCTCTCTTCCTTCCTCCCTTGCTTCCTTCCTCCCTTGCTTGCTTCCTCCCTCCCTTTACTCCTTCCTTCCTTTATTTCTTTTTTGCTTCCTCTCTATATCCCTTGCTTCACTCTTTTTGCGACATACTATTGCACCTCCAGTGGCTTCTTGCATAGGAGTGATCATCATCCCATTATTAATTTATGTGAGTTGTTTGCTCAAGAGTGTGTCAGTTTATTTGTATATCATTCCAAATTATCTTTGCGGTCACTGAAATCAATCTTTGTAGCAGGTGCCAGATCATGAGACCTTTGTAATTCAAAGTCGTGGTTGGAAGATCCATACCGGTTGTACCGTTGCTGCCATACAACGTTTAGCCATTGCCGATTGTATGACTGTCGGTGTCATGACAAGCATTAAGAAGGACAGAGACGTCTTCAGTACGACTTTTCTGGTTGTGGCAGGCGAAGTCAACTGGGTACCGCAAAGAGAGTATGTCTACAGCTCATGGCCTTAGGCTAGGAAATCGCGGACGCAGGAGCTAGTCGCTTTGTATTGAGCGTGTCTCGAAGGCGGCTGCGAAGTTGCGGCGCGAGATTCCGCAGTTCTCGCAAGAGGGGGTCGTTAGACGAAGGTGACTGGCGGCATTTAGTCACGATGCCATCGCTGGTTGTGCGTGCTGAGATATCTTCGCTCAACGTCGATTATATCTGCTCAAATGGGGTTGTTCGCCTTTTGATTGCAACAGGAGAAGAGGCCTCCGGCGGGCCGTGCATTTGGGCGACACTTGACAGAGAAAGATGTGTGGCGCCCCGGACACGGACTCGCCATTGTGTGCACACACATGTCTGTCGAGGATTGGGTAGCGTCTTTCAAGAAGCAAAGTGGACATGCGTACGAACGAAAAGGCAATCTGTGCGCAAAAAGTCACAGCGCGGGGAGTATCACTCCAGCGAATAGATGGAGTCGGAAAATACGTCCATGGAGCGGCTTCCGCGACATGACATCGCCTCCCTACTCTGACACAAACGTGCCGCATGTGCAGATTAATTGGGAAAATCTGTCGAGCCGTCGTGTGTTGTGTCACCCGGATCTGTAAAGAGGCAGCCGGCCGTTACCTGTGCGCGGGCAGCCGCCTTTCATCTCGTTTATGATGGCGCTTGTATGGTTTTGCGGCGGGTTCTGTGCCCTAACATCGGCCTTCGGCTTATATTGCGAGCAATGCCCGGGGAATATCAAGTGGGGACACAAGGCCGGCCCATGCGGATATCATCTCAAGCACAATATCAGGATTACTTTCTGTGTCTGCACCCACGGTCGCTTCCCAGAGAATAGCGAGCATCTACCTCGTAAAGAGGGTTCTCAAAGTCTTCTAAAATCCTACAACATGAAGTCTCTGCTGGGTCAGCCGTATCTTTTTGGGCTCCGAAACAAAAGTTCACCCTTCATCTGGGACGGCCGGTCAAGAGTTCCACAAGCGTGTAGGTCAAAGGGGGCTCGTACCATCTGCCTGTCCTGCCAAACTGCGGAGATACGGAGGAAACCGCCGTCGGTGAAACACGATGTCCTCCTGGGCGACAATGTTTCGACGCGAGCGCACTTGGGTTGCATTGGGCCCGCTGTCGGGACTGTCGAGCCGTGGCCGGGAGCTCAGTGGCCAGTGTGAGTCGGCCGTCAATCTTATAGGCCAGTAGGGCAAAATCTTCATAGACGCCTGCAAGGCCTCGCGAGTGGGCGCTTGTCGCATGCACGACCTCCACAACCATGTCGCCGGGAAATTTGACGATATTAATGTCGCAATTCGTTTCCGTGACATCTGGAACGCGTTCCTACCCGGCAAGTGTGCGGGGGGGGGGGGG
>UWZB01000057.1:136654-168236 GCA_900536885.1 Peniophora sp. CBMAI 1063
CGCGTCCATAGCTCGGTACGGCCCGAAGAAAGGTGGCGATGTGGGAGATACAAGGGGGTAACTGCCAGTGCGTTCGAGCCGTGCTGCCGATATGGCAGCCGCAAACTCCTCGCCGCTTTGACAGTGTGGCTGACACGAGGCGCATGGGTAGTCGCGTCTATAGCTCGGTAGCGCACGCAGAGAGGTGGAAAAGTGGGGATATACGGGGGAACGTACTCAGTCCGTGCTCGCCGCCGCGCGAATAGGGGTCGCCGCTCCATCCAGCCTCCCTCGGCCTGCATCCAGCCCATAGCATTCTTTCTTCTCACTTCTATTCCAGCGTGGTCGTGGGTCGCCTTCTTTGGAGTTCGGACTAAATTGAGACCGAGCGCGAATGCAGGGTAGCGAGTGCTTGAGACGAACGCATACAAAACATGAACATTATAGGCGGAGCGGACACCCGTCTACGGTTCTCAAGATGAGCGTTCGTGGTGGCGCGGCGCTGGCGCGGTGGCGCGCTTGGCAAGGCGGCCGGAGCGCTGAGATGAACACGAGTCGGCGCGCTCGGCGAGGTCGAAATTGATGGCGCCGTAGGTGGCGCGCCGCGCGAAGTCAAGACCCACAACACAGTGTGGGCGATGCGCGCCGGAGCAGCGCGCCAGAGCGTTCGCGCTGGCGCTCGTTTCCAAAGATCCCGGGTTTCTTTGATAACGGCATGCATGGCGCGACGGCGGGTGCCGGCGTCTTTCTCGGACGGGGAGACGGCAGGAACCTCGCGGTTCGGGTACCCGGGGAACAGACCAAAAATCGTGGCGAAGCGTTTGTCATACTGTGTGCACTGTCACTGTGTGATTCGAGACGCTCACTTGTGATATACTCGGACTCTCAGTGGGTAATTGCTTCCTTAACTCACTGAGCTCCAATGCAGGAGGCAGTTGGTTGGTCCAACTCGAATGGGGACATACTCCACGAATGCGCGCGGTAGATGCGGGCGCGTACCGCACCAACAAGATTTGTTCACGTCGCCGCTCACAAGGGCAACGCCGTCAATGAGGCTGCGGACGGCTTAGCAAGCAAGGGTGCGCGTAAGGCAGCTCTACCACCCTTCGTGCCACAGCCAGCGCCTGAACCCATGGACCCTGTCGATGCGCGTCCTCTACAGGGAGCGAGGGTGTGGACAACAATGGCAGAACCAGGCAAAGCTATTGGAGAGCGTCCCGGGTGGCGCCACGGCGGCCACGCATCCGGGAAGTGGCACCACGGTCGAGCGAGACGCGATGATACGCGCTTGAGAAAGCTGGCGGAGATCCTGAAAGTCTGTCACTTCAACAAGGTGTTCTGGGATGCCTGGAAAGGAAGCATGGACGCGCGGAAGAAGCGGCCGCAAATACCCATCGACGAACTGGCTCGCGTCTTTCAAACGCGCATGAATCGGCACGCGCAAGTACCTGACACCTTTCTTCAATCGGCGCGGGTACAAGCCCAGCTCCTCGCGACGAACCTCGACGCTGCCCAGCCAGCACGTCCATCTGACGACGACTTTACGCGGCCATGAACGGACCACGATGTATCCGAGTTAAAGAGGGACATCAAGAACAACGTACGCTCCGGTCCCCCCGTTTTAGACGGTATTGCTAAATCCCTCATCATGAACATTGACAACGACCGCCTGGCTGCCCTCTTCAATGAATGCGTCGCTCAGCACGGTGCGCCGTCGGTCTGGCTGCGAACCGCAATTGCCGGGACCATGAAGAAGAGCCTCTCCGCGAGTGACGCCGCCAGCTACAGAACGATCGGGCTTGAGAGCGTCATCCTGAAGATGCTGACGCTGCCGATCCACAAGCGCTTGTACAACTGGGCTGAACGGCACAACGTCTTCCCCGCAGCGCAGAACGGCTTCCGCCATTAGTACCGCACCAATAAGAACGTCTTTATTCTTCGTAGCTTTCGTAGATATCAGCAACGCGTTTCCGTCCGCAGACCGCAACATTCCGTGGGTAGCGCTGCAGCGGTCTGGACGTGTGGGGCCGGTGATAGACTGGGTGCGCATGCTCTATCAGGAGATGCGCTACGCTGTGCGCCTACAAGACGAGATCGCCGACGACTTCACTGCGGATCTCGGCGTACTCATCGGTGATCCGTCCTCGCCCAGGCTGTGGAATCTGTTCATCTCGGACTTCGCGCCGCCGCCGCATCCGACGACGCCGTGCTCGCGGGGTCTACAGTGTCCCACCTTGAGCATGCAGACGATATGATCATTATCTCGCACAGCGCGGAGGGACTCCAAGCGCACCTCAATTATCTCCAGCGGTGCGCGGCCCGCAAGCAGCTCGTCATACACCCAAAGAAGACCAAGGTCATGATCTTCAATGAAATTCCAGACGACCCGTCGCTACTGTGGCTAGAGGGCAAACATCTGATATACGTGTACGAGTTAATCTACGTAGGAATACGACTCTGCTCAACGAAGCGAAACGTCCTCGCGCTGCACTACGTCACCACGGCTACGCGCGCGCGTACCGCAGCCAAGGGAATCCTCAGTTCCAAGACGGTCGTCGGCGTAGTTCTCCCGGAAGTGTTCCGCGTACTCTACTTCGCTCGAGTGGACTGTCATACCACGAGCGCCGCCGATGTCTTCCCGGACGTCGACAACGGGGTAGACCTGCTGAATTCCGTCCAACACAATTACCGCAGGCGCGCAATGCAGCTCAGCTCGCACTCCGCGGCCATCCCCCTCTATACGGACATGAATGTTGCGCCGATGAGGTACTGAAGGGTTAACTTCGCGATCCAGTACCAGGGGTACCTACTGTCCCTGCCGGCGGATCGTCTGGCTCGCAAAGCTCTGGAATAGTTCCTCGCAATGTACTATGCGGGCCACATCTCACCTCTTCCAGTACCTCTACAAGTACATCCATAAAGGTATTATACCCGCCCCGCTCATGTCCGGCAAACTCATGACACCTATCTAGGTCCCGACTACGCGAAGGCCGAAGTACTGGCACCCGGCGAACCTCGTCCGCCTGTGAATGAGATAGACGACTACTTCAACTCGCGCTACCTCACAGCTTTGGTGGCAACCTGGCGCATACTGGGCTACCACATTACCCACAAGGAGCCTGCCGTGACTGGTCTGCCCGTGCATCTTCCATCCGACACGTCCCGTCGTGCGTACGCCACACGACGTGGAGTACCCGCCCGCTCTTCGTCCACACTAGACCATTACTTCGTTCGCCCGCGGGGCACGTTTGTCTATCGTGGTGCCGTCAGAAACTTTGCCGACTTGACCTATGCCGAGTACTGGTCAATCTTCTACACGACAAAGTTCAAGGACGACAATGTGGCAAAGCCGCGCTTCTTTTCTGAGTATGGGACTATTGCTGGCCGACCACTCATGCATGTCGTTCAACGCAAAGACGAAGCCGTGCACGTAACACGCCTGCATGCCGCCCGAGTCTCCGAGGGTGAACGATTCTACCTGCGACGAATGTTACAGCTATTCCCGGCCTTTTCCTTCGACGAGCTCCGCATTGTCAATCGCGTGTCATGCACTACCTATCAGGAAGCAGGGCGTGCGACTGGCATGTTTGAGGACGAACACGAAGCCAAGTATGCGATGGCCGAGGCCGTAGCTGCGCTGAAAACACCAGCTCAGCTTCGCTTCCTCTTCCTCGACCTCCTCGTCAACGACTGTATGCCTTCTCCGATTGCAATATGGAATCGTTTCAGTGCACAGCTTTCGCGTGACCACGTTATCTGGCAGCAGAACGACATTTTAGGCATTAACGCGGCCCTTCAAGACCTCGCACGCGAGTTAATTCTTCACGGGAAAACACCGGAAGACTACGGTCTTCCCTCTGTTGAGCACCACGGTTCTGCTGTATAGGAAGAGATTCGAACATGGAGTGGGCTGTGCGCTCCCCTGCTCGACAGCGCGACCCGCCGGTACCGGACCTTCAATGGCGAACAGCGTGC
The DNA here is from genome assembly GCA_900536885.1 of Peniophora sp. CBMAI 1063. Taxonomy (NCBI): domain Eukaryota; kingdom Fungi; phylum Basidiomycota; class Agaricomycetes; order Russulales; family Peniophoraceae; genus Peniophora; species Peniophora sp. CBMAI 1063. The sequence goes on from UWZB01000057.1 coordinate 140,609, forward strand.
TATCTTCGACGAAGTGGCTGCTGCGTTTCATAACGACACACCCCTGTGTATCTTCATTGACGGCAAGGCCGGTCGCGGCAAGACCTTCTTGCTCGAGGCCATTATTGAGTACGTGCGCAGCCACAACCAAATCGCCATTGCGACTGCATCGACTGCTCATGCTGCTCTCCTCTACCCTGGTGGACAGACAATGCACTCTATGTTCAAGGTGTGCTCGGTTCATATGCTCCGTGTTATCTTTCTCATATCATCCGGCAGATCCCCGTCGTCCAGAACAACGAGTTCGTCGAGAGTGACATCACCGGCGCGGACCATCCACAAGGGGAACTTATACAGGCCTCGCGGGTCGTCGTGGTTGACGAGGTACCAACGGCAAACCGCGCTCCGCTGTCCTGTACAGAAGCAGTCCGTCGCATCGTCATAGACAGGCCGAACGTCCCTTTCGGCGGAAAGATCGTGCTATGGAGCGGCGACTTTAGACAAACTTGCCCAGTCGTTCCGAGTGGTTCACGCCGCGATATCGTCGAGGCTTCCATCCGCTCTTCACCACTGTGGAACTTATTCTCCGTGCGAAGGCTCACGCATCCATTCCGGAACGCCGAAGATCCCTAGTTCGCAGCTTACGTGGACGCTCTTGGTGATGGTGCAGGGCCCGATGTACCAATCCTGATGCTACCCATTGCACATACTGAGGACGACCTCATCAACTTCACGTTTCCCTCCGACATCATCAGAGACCCAGTCGCGTGCCACCGCAGAGCGATCCTGGCACCTACGAATAAGCAAGTGAGCAAATACAATGCTGCCGTTCTTAGGCGTGTACCCGGAGATGCGCGAACGTACCTGTCGACAGACTCCATCAAGGAGATTGAAGACGTCGAACTTCTTGATATTGACCCGGAAGACCTCCTTGCCGCAAACCGCGAGCGCTTCATCCACGGAATGGCACCCCATAGGTTGAATGTGAAACCGGGCTGCAGTTGTCGGCTGCTGCGTAACATGTCCATATCACGGGCACTCGTGCGCAATGTCCGCGTCGTAATCGTCGACGTCGGGGATCGTATTCTGACGGTTCGACGGATCCGCGAACTTCCGGATGGCCGCGGCATCATCGACGGCGAAGACGTACTTCTTCCTCGCATACCGTTCCTGCATGTCCTTCCTTCCGGCCACACTCTCATCCGCAAACAATTCCCGATTGATCTTGCGTACAGCACAACTTTTAACAGCTGTCAGGGTTTGACTCTCGACCGTGTCGCCGTTGATCTCACCACACCTGTCTTCTCCCACGGACAGTTGTACACGGCGCTATCACGCATTTGCCGTCGCGAGCACGGTATTGTCCGGATGAATGAGGGGGACATAATGACTAAAAATCTCACGTTTTCTGAAATCCTGTTGTAGTTTACACACTATGCAAATTGACCATCGACCGACGAACTTCCCCGCGGCGCAGCTGCGACAAACCTTGTATGTCAGACCGAAAGAGCCTGACCAAGAAAGGCGCTACGGATGCGCTGAACAAGGTCGTACATCGGTCGCTGCTGGACTACCGCAAGTCACAGATCAACGTGTCCTCGCGCCTCTACCTGCTGCGGAATATGCTGGCACCGCAGGAAGACGCGCCACCGGGCGTGGTCCCAATGATGCTGCGAAATTACCTCAAAGTGCTCAACCACAAGGCACGAAAGGCTCTCGCGCAGCTGGTTGCTAGCGACTACCCGCTCGCCTTGGAGCGCCTGCGCCACGGAGACGCCAGTTTCCGCAACGACGTCAAGAGGCACGCAGATACCCAAAATCTTCGCCGGTGCCGTTTCTGCGAAGAATCCGTCGAGTCGCCAGAGCACGCCCTGCTCATCTGCGCGAGATCCGACGCTCTTCTCACCGCACGCGTCGCGTTCCTCGTCCTCGTCACGGGGATTTGACCGACGTTTGTGCCAGCGATGGACGACGAGGAGGCGCTGCAGGCCTTACGCGAGCTTCTGGGTCGGGAGGCAGTACTGGGTGTGTGAGGCTCGTTTGTCCACAACGTCTTCCGCATCTACGACGCGCAGGTGTTGGTCTGGCCGCCCGCGTTCATTGAGTGGCGAGAGGTCCCCGCACTTCCTGTATCCTAATTGACAAGTGAATGAGTGCGATCCGTCTGTACACACGCTAGGTCTGGACCGTATGAGCGAAAGCAAGAATGTGTATTCGGTCCTAGCGTGTCGCCGGGTGGTCGGGCAGCACGGGGATATCGCGTGCGATAAGCATCCCGAGACCCAGCCGGTCCTGTTACGGGACATCACGGTGGTCAACTACTACTACTACTACTACTACTTTACTCATTGGTTCCGGCACTCGTGTCTCAATCTTGCACGATGCCAAACAGGGTTACGCATTAAGCCGCACGGCTTACTGTGTGCACACAGTGCAAGTAACGCAAGGGAGGTTGAAGTACTCGTGAGCAATTTCAAGGCATGCGGTGAGGCATGGAAGGGATGCTCCATACAAGTCAGATTGATAACGATGTCTTGCGCGTCCTTGAGTCTCTGTTGGGTTTCCGACGGTCAGCTTCGACTCAATGCCCTTTTGAGGGCGTCTATTGCACCAGCTACTCTACGTAGTGTACAATATGGTCGTGTTCTCTCTGTATCGTGTCCGAAACGAGTCCTTCGAGCTCTGTCCTTATATACCTCTAGCCTACAAATCCGCAGTATTCTAGCACAGTCATCCTATTTACAGCCTTTTAATATATAGGTTCTACAGTATCGAGTCCATCGAACCGTTGGTTCGCGATAGGGAAGCTCGACGCCGCGCTCCAGGCGCGACTCGGGCACGGGAACGATCCCCGAGGCAAGCCCGACGCGAAGCGCAGCTACGCAGCGCTGCGCCGTTCGTCGCGTTCATCCTCCGCCTATCATCATCCGCGTTGAGTCGGCGAGCCTCGCCCGCCTCTTTGCCAGCTGACACACAGGATCTTACAAAATCCCTACAGTCTCCTGTAGCCACCGACAGATCCGCGTCGGTTTCAGCGGCCAAAAAACCTATTACCTTATTGTCTGGAATATCGATAGAGGAGTCTCAACACAAAATCACGAAATTGAAGTCGCTCGCAAAGCAGGGGCGTCCGGTGCGAATACTGCCAGTGAGCTGGCAGATGACTGTTGTGTTTCTTGCCGCGCATGCATTGCACATCAAGTCTGACGCATACCGATGCGTCTTACGCACACAGTCAAACTCAATAGATCTCGAATTGCTCTCTACATCGCCAAAACGCTCGGAATATACTTCAAGTAGCACATAGGGTCAGAAGGGGTTCATTTTAGCAATCTTTGATAGCTCATTTAGGTGCTTGTACGCAGACTGGAAATACCTTCAGCAATCTGGACTGCTTTCTGCCGAGCTGTCAGAGGCGTTAAATTGGGACATTAATCTGAGTGAGGCTTGCGACATCGATACCTGAAACACATGACACATGTCGAGGACAAACAAGAGAGTGCTTGGCTGCGAATCACATTTTGCCTTAAGCTAGCAACCAATTTCCTGAGGTGGTAAGCTGAGCCTCATCGCAGCTGGGTGAAAGCAGGAAAGATAAGAAACACTCATGTGCTTGTCAGTGTGTAGGCATCCTACATGTATGTATTTTGACCAGCCATAAACCTCGTGATCTGATGTATCTGCGTGGTCTGCCTTTCAAACTTTAAAGCTGCAGCATTTTTGGCTATGCATGAATATATCATTATAACAAATCACTACCCGCTGCTTGAATCCCGTCTTCCGAGCACATATGATCTCATTTAAAGCGCACATCGTGGGCAATAATTGGGACAGAGCGCGTGAGCTCGCAGCGCTTCGGAGTTGCGAGATCTCTGCTTCTCCACTCGGTTTTGACTGATCTGGTACACGGAACAGCTTCCCAAGAGGGAACTTTAAACGTCACAGTTGTGCTCGTCCGGTTGATTCAGCGCTTTCGAGGTGTTTCTAATAAGACGTCCGACGATTGAGCATTTTACACCGAGGATTGGAGTCACGCTTACACCAGCGAATTTTCCAGTATGAGCAGTGTACAGAGTAATGTTGCGGCGTTTAGAGCGACCTGGCAGACGAACACGATGTGAAGAGCGTCGGAATAAGAAGAAAGTGCAGCGAGCCGGTCTTCAACACTGAGGCTTGGCATGATATCGGTGGAACGGCTGTTATCGCGCTTCGTCATGAGATGCGTGATGACAAAACGGGCATGCTATTGATATAGGACGTACAGTATGCTTTCAATAATGCTATGACAGTTAGGACCGCGAATGCGCTCACTCAACCTTGCGCTCAAAAAGTGCTGAAAGACGGCGGCGCTAAGACTGACTCCGAGAGCCTGGCCGGTGGTGCGGAAGAGATATGTTGCTTGAAACGTATTTGAGCAAGTACGGGTCAGCTCACGGCTACTCGCTTACCACCGGTCGCAATTGCAACGTCCTCCTTTACTACGGAAGAAATGATCGCCTGTGAAATTGATAGTCAGTGATGCTGATGTTTGGCCAGTCGAATTATACTCACGACAAGCGTTGAGGTGAGCAGGCTAGCCATTCCCAGTCCTTGCGGAACAGTATCGAGCCATAGATGCCAAGTTGGCGTTCTCTGCTCCCATCGGGTCAAGAGCAGCGTCGCAAAAGTTGCCAACAGCGCGCTGGCCACCGTCAGCCAGTAATATTTTCCTGTCTGACGCATTATGTATCCAGAGCAAATGCTTCCAGCCGCTATGGCAATTGAATGTGGCAGAAGATGGAACCCCGCAGTGGTCGAGTCCGACATGCGCACAGCAGTCATAAACATAGGCACGTTGTAGATCACGCTGAAGGCAGCCATGCTTCCAAATAGATTGGAAAGACAGACTGCTAGCGATGTACGTTCCATGAGCAGGCGCATTGGAAGCACCGGAGAAGTGGCGACCTTTGTCTCGACCGTGATGAAGATTACAATTAGCGAAAGGCCTATGGCAAGTAGTGGCAAGCTTTGCATCGGCCCTGATGACATGGTTCCGGTGCTTGTGTTTTGTGGAACTGCGAGGAGTAATGTCCCGATGGAACCTGCGAGGGTGAGCGAGCCCAGGACATCCATATGACTCAGCCTCTCATACAGAGTCTGAGTGTGTGACTCAATGGTAGGCGAAATGTCTCCCGTGCATACGATGAGTGTGGAAGAAAGCACCAAGAGCGGGACTTGGAGGAGAAACGCTGAACGCCTAAATTAAAAGGGAAGCAGTAAGCGAGCAGCCTGTGGCTGGGAAGGACGCATAATGTCCCACCATCCCAATACGTCGTTCAACCAACCACCCAATGGGCCTCCGACGCCTGCTCCAAGTCCAAAAACGCTGTGTGGTGGGTCAGAGCCAGTGCACACCTCAAGGCCCTGCAGACTTCTCACTCACATGTTGGTCAACCCTTGATATAGTCCGCGTCGCTCCCTGCAGCTGTCATAAGCGCTCTTTCTACTTTCCCTCCCCCTTCTGCAAGTACGCAGGGTCATATACTCCATAGCAGAGACACGACGTACAAGGGGATAAGGTCTGTCATGGAGATGCTGGTTACTAGCATGAGGAGCCCTTCTCAGTGAGATGCATAACGGATCCGCCTGTGAGAGCGCACCAGTGAAGACGCTGTTGCGAGGGAAGGGGTTCACAGTCAATAATTCTTTCTTGACAGAGAACGCGCGCGAGGCTCACTGACCCTCCGCCACCCATGCCAGCAATTGCTCGCGCCGCGATCATCATGTTGAAAGATATTGAGAGGCCGCAAAGTAAAGTACCGAGGCCTTGATACGGGTCAGCGCAGTGTATAAACTTCAGTCTGCGAGGCGCTTACCAAAGCAGAGGAGGGCAATCATCATTGCTCGGCGTCTGCCCAAGACATCTGAGAGCTTGCCTGGGTTCGATTAACTGAGGGATGATCGAAGCTTCAAAAAAGATCTCATACGTACCATAGAGAGGAGTAAAGGAGCAGACCGCCAATAGATACGACGTCCCCACTCGGAAGGACTTATCCGAACTCGCAAAGTGGTTGCCAATAGGAGTCGTGAGCGTTGCCACAATTGTACCTGCGATCCAAGTTAGTTTGAGCTCTTGGCCCTGAAGGATAAACGCATTGGAAATACCATCCACCGAAACTAAAAGTACTGCACTCCAGAGTCCAACTAGGATTCGCGCCTTAGATGTCTTTCTTGACGGCTCCGTTCGGAAGGCTGGTTCATCGGGTGCGCAAACGTCGGAAGACAATGGCTCAGAAGAGACTACGCCGTTTGACCCTACATGAGTAGAGTGCTGCGTGTCTTGAGAAAGGAGAGGCTGGCGCTCGGAAGGCATGCGTGTTGAGGTGTCCGGTACAACGACGACTCGTGATGGGAGTGGGAAGTGGGCGCTTGATATAGCCACGTGTCGCATACACCACCCAAAGAGACCAAGCACCTTTCCATTTCAAATTTACTGTTGTACCGCAAGATTGGCTGGAAATTGTCCGCTCAGCACGGACTCGACACGACACGTCTTCCGGACGCGTGTTTGTTCTATGCCGCAAGATGCCTCGTCAATTATTGTCACACCATACGGGTGCGTGTGTTTTGGTCCAAGGCGGGTTGTGAGTGGACTCGTTATAGCTCAGAACATAGGTAACAGTTGACAGAGGTCTCGCCAAAAGAAAAGCAAGGAGATAGGGAAATGACGGCGCAAGCGAATGCAAAGACGAGGTGACGACTGAGCGGTGAGAGTCTGAGCTTCCAAAGAGGAGTTAGTGCATTCTGATAAGAACGTAAAAGGGCTATGCCGAACAAAAAACTGTGTCAGTTGCGTGGCCGAGGCGATACATCATCTTCCCCTTGGAAAAGTCATAGGACAGGGAGTGAACTCTGATTGTTGCCGCATCGAATTGAGGCGCTATCGACGGAGGACAAAACATCTTGCTGTCATACATACTGGTACGGACTTAGCTCGAAGCCAGTATGATACTGTGAAAAGGCGTCGGGCGAGGTCCAATGCGTCAAACGACGGCTTGTGCGTCATTCGTCGTCACAGGGATGTCACACGGTCAGCACCCCATCAAAACTCGATTCACTCTTGCCTATCTTTGGACGTCGCCGAAGTACATTGATTCCGAGCCCGCGCATCTCATTCAGTGAATCATTGAGGGTTCTCAGACCTGTGCCGGTCAAGGCAATCGTGATCCCAACAAAATTTCCGTTTCCCTGACCCGCGCGTGCATCAACCCCCGAAATACCTGGGGCAATACGCCCGTGTTTGAGTGGCATTCATTCTATCTCATGGCACGAGATCTCGCGAAAACGTTTCAGGGTGCATAGCTGCGACATAATGGGGCGTGGTCGTAGTCCAGGCCTGCGTGACGAGAGACCGGAACTGGTGCTGGAGCGCGTTACGGGACAAGCAAGACGCTACGACACTATGAATCTTGGTCAGTATAGGCGGTAGTTCTGGCGGAACGATGGCAAAGGAGCACTGCAATATTCTACTCGACTCGATACGAGCATTCTTTCTGTTCTCTCACGCCAATAGAGGCCTTTCGACAAGTGGCAAGGACTCAAGCACAAGGATGCGTCAGGCTGCAGAACGTGACGGCAAAAGACGAATGGAAAACAGGCCAGATGAGTAAGAGTCACATAGGGGGGAGGATAGTTACACTGGTTGTACGACAGGCACCGGAACGAGATAGTGGTAGTAAGCCGTAATGCCAAGCCCTTCTGGCGTACTTGGAAGCGGTGCATGGCTGTAATGAAGAGGTGCGCGAGAGTCCCCTTATTAGAAGTAACTGACACTCGCCTCCGGCGCATGATTTGCACAGTAGAATCAACCAACTCGCTCACCTTCTCCCTGTGTTCTTCTAGGGTAAATGCCGGACATCACGTCCAATGGTACGCTCACGCGCAAAGGGGCCTCTCCCGATAGTGCTTTTGTAAAGGCCAAAATGAAGGCTGGCGTCAATGCTTATGGGCTCTACATAGACAATACTATTCAATCTACGCTCACGCTAGTCCTGAGTAAGGCACTAGCTGACCTATTCAATCAGTGCGTACGATGACGGGACACACCCTCTATTTGGCTTTTCACGGCGGACATCGAGAATTTTGAGAATAACCCATTCTCGAAAGATACGGCGAGCTATCAAAAGATCGGCCTCCAGTTTATAACGCTGAAGATGTTGATGACCGTGTGCATACACAATGGCCTTTATGCATGAGGGGAGATCCGCAACATTTCTTTGGCGTCCCCAATTGGGTTCTGTCACGGCTATAGAACTAACGACAATATATTTCGCTCTGAGCACCATCATCAAGGAATACCAGAGCTCAACGCTTCCTGTTGACGTTGTTTTCGTAGTCATTGGCAACGCATTCTTGTCCAGAGACTGGGATGTTCTCTGGCTCGCACTGTTGCTTTATGGTATTGTAGGGCCTGTCATGTACGGATATAACATGATATATCACAACATGCGCTATGTTATTCAGATGGAAGCCGAGTGTTTGAATGTCTTCGCCTCTGTCATCGGGGAACTCATCAGCGACTGGTCCTTCCCCACTCTCTGTATAACCTCTCGATATGCGACTTCCAAATCCCCCGCCTATCCCGACGACCCGCTTCTCAGCTCAAAAACAGTGCGAGTCCGTTGAGCACGGATACAGCATGCAGCTTATCAAACTCGGGACGGGCGCCGTGCCAACACCTCTTGATTATCTGCACCGCTTGACAGACGAGAATCAGTTGCATATCAATAGCTTCAAGCCGTGAGTCATGATGCTTGCGGTTATCCTGGAGATACCGTAGATTTTCCAGCGTGACTGTTTACCGCGAAAGTACGTGACGTCGAATATGTACATGGAAGTGCATATCAAGTCCACAGCCGGCAGAACTCTTGTGACACACTACTCCGACGTCGCGGCGAAGGCGCGCTGCGCTGCGCTACAAGTACTAAACGCTCACTCCGTCTTCTCAGGTCTCTCAGCAAAGCCACTGTGGCGGCTTTACGTGAACCGTGTGGGTTCAAACGCGTCCAATAGCTGAGCGTGCAACACAAGTTTCTCAGAAGCTCTATATGCATCTTTAGCGGCTGGTCCATACGCATGCCCCTTTTCATGTAGACGCGTGGTTGCATAACATAGTGCACAATATCTGCCATGGCAGGACAAAATTTAACATGCGTTAACAAATCCAGACGAACAGAACGCGATGCACAACGTTTCGGTGGTCTGACTTCTGAGTGATTTACGCATCGCTCTGAACTGGCTGTAAAAAAGACAGTCATAGCTTCCACGGCAGAGATTATGAGGGTCGGCACGGTCGACAAGATAGTTAATGTGGCCAACGGTCCAAGCAGAGAGCGGCTGCGTGTTGACAGCGCCACTTCTCCGCGCCTGTATCCCCTCCGTGACAGGGTTGAGCCGCAGGCGCGCCGCCCTCTTTGAGCCACGCTAGTAAGGCTACACCACTACTCCAAAAGCCAGAACGCAAGAGGACATCAAAGCACATGATCAGCAGTCATTCGCTAGGCATTGAGTGCTTTAGTCGCGGATCCGGGATGTGAAAAGGCGTTAGGCGCCTCGTCGTCCCGCGCAAAGAGTGTCTCTGTCGCGTATGCGGCAGAGCAGTGAAACTTCAGAAGCACGCAAAACTGATGCTTTGCTATGCAGTTTGATTGGTACGTGATCACAGTTGTCTTGTGGATTCATTGTGCTCAATTGACCATGGTACGCCCGCGCAGTACAGCGGGCTGTGTTTGAAGCATGAGAGTGGCAAAGACGTCGCATGTCTCGATAGGTTCCAATGGAACTACTTGCGGCGCGCGGTGCAGCTCAGTACACACTCCGCCCTCATGCCGCTTCTCACGGACATGAACATCGATCTGTGGCGGTATAGGCGTGTGATGGTCTCCCTACGCTACCTCCTTTACCTTCTAGAACTGACAGGAAATTGGCCAGCCCGCATCGCTCTGATGGAGTACTTGGCGATGTTCGACGCTGGCGTATGTAATTGATTTAGGGATCTGCGCCTCGCACTATTTGAAGATACCAACAACCGCAGGGCCCTGGAAAGACGGCCCCGTTTATTCCTTGGCGGAGAACGTGAACAAAGTCATGTGCACTAAGGTGGCAAACAACATACGGGACTCGAGCAGGCTGTACCTTCTGCAAGACAGGCTCACTCCACAAAGAGAAGGACCGCCGCGCACGCTCATATCACAATTTTGTCTTAGACTTCGCCGCGCAGCCCTGAGAACTACAAGACTCTCGCCCGCATGATTTCGAGGGACCTCCCGCTGGCACTGAAGCGTCTACGCCATGGGCGTGGTAGGCGTAATGAGGTCATGACATTTGATGTTCCGCAAGATAAGCGCCTGTTTTAGTTCTGTGCCGCTGTAGTGAAGTCTCCGGAGCACGCTAAGCTCCGCTTCCTTGGAAACGAAGCTCTCAAATTAGCACGAGCCCGCTTCTACAATCAAGCTAACTTGATCTGGCCTGCGTTTGTGCCACCGGCCGACAAGAGTAAGGCGTCAGGCAGCCTGAAGGCTCTGATATGGGAGATGTCAGTTCTGTTGGTTACGGGAGCCTTCATTCATACATTTTTTGCCATCTCCAATTTCTTTGACCTAGCATGGTCACCGCAGTCTATCGTACACGAGCCCGGGCCGGTCCATGCTTCCGTACCCGCACATTGATGTCTTGCTTATATGTCTCGGCCTGAATTCATCTCCTTGTATGGATCTACGGGCCGCATTGTAGACGCTGCTTCTCAATCACAGGACGAGGCGGATTCTGTCTCGTACGCGAGAGGTATCCGATTCTGCTCGATGCTCGAAGCCTATACGGTGTCAAATCTTCCTGAAAGAAAGTGCGGTGACCCTGGCCTATGTGCATGTCTGTGCTACACCGCTCGAGCGAAAGCAAGAAAGTGCATCCGGCGCCTGAGACGCACAGGTTCTCAAGCACCGCGTGGCAACACGCATGATACGGTTCTGAAAACGCCCAGCGTTGATGGAACGCAACGGGTAGAAATTACCTGCTCACTTTCGCAGGGGAACTGTCAATTGAACCATACCGAATCAGGGTTCCGCTACGGCCAAGATGCTGATGGAAGTCGGTGTATATATATATAGTATCCAAGAGGGCATGCGAGAATCCTGTTTGTACATCTATACTTTCCGCATGTCGGAAATAAGTGGGTCTACCGTTTGCGGCTGTTCTTCGATAGATGCAGGTCGGAGTTGCCATGGAAGGCAAATGCATAAGAGATCATACATCAAGACCGGTGAGCAAATAGAACCCGTCACGCGACAGTTGTTTAGTTCGCAAATGGAAATGGAGGGTCGTATAAGAAGTCTCCAATTAGTGTTGTTCTTCGTGCTCCAATGCGCATGGCTTTTCACGATGCTCAGGGCGGCCGCTTATGACAAGCAGATCAACGGACCTTACGCTTTCATCTTTCTCTCGAGATCCGTGAGCACCACATGACACTGTTGTTGTCCCATACTTCATTCTCGCCCTGAGCAATCCAAAAATGTTGTAGCCTGCATTGTACACGCATCAGCCTCAGATACACCCGAACATTAAATTGAAGGCTTATCTATAGTAATAGTAAGCATGAGATAGAGTTTCGCGCATAGGGAACATAATTGTATAATACTGAAGGGAAACGAAAGTCCCCGCGCTTTTCCGTGCGTTTGCACGATCAGAGTCTCATGCTCCACTCTGTGATTTTCACTTTAGCTGATTGCTCGCTGTCGGTACATCTTTGATCGCTCACTTCGACAAGAGAGGTATTACTAGAACCCCCCTATCTGTCTTCTCAGTTAACTATCTTTGTGCCACACCCCGGGGGACGCTACCATCTCGCTCATACCGGCGTGACAAAAAGCAAGGCATATGTACCTAGTTTGATATGTCTCAAGAGTCCTTGCGGTGAGCAATAAAAACGACATGCGCTCGAGTCTGTGCGGAAAACGTGCGCTACAACACGTTCAACCAAAGGACTTTTCCGGCTATTTACAGGAATAGTGGTGTATATGTTCCCTAGACTTATGGGAAAAGGATGTACCTTGATTGAAACTGGTTTGACGGAGATGGATCATAGAAACGACCCACTTCGGGGATCACCGTGACCGGGGGAGGAAGAAATACAGGATTCGCACGCGGATCCATTTGAGGCAAGGGGTGCGTCAGATGAGTCCCGTAGAGCTCCGATTGGATAGACGCGCTTGGTTCTGAATGTCTCGTTTTAGCTACAGCCGCCCCCGGAGGTACAGAACCAGATGACCATTGACATACCACGACGGACGAGAGAAGGTGCCGATGAAGCGCCATGCCCCTGCATGTACCACGGCAGCGTAAACTGGACCGAGCAGTCATATTCTTGTGACGGCTGGGTCTGTGGATGTGTCGGGTTTGGGGGCACATTACGACGTTTATGCTTCCTGTCCACGCAAATGTCGAGACGTAGGTCTACGCAGCGCAAGCAAGGGCGCTCGTTCCCACATTTTCGCCGAATCTTCGCGCAATGTGAGCACTGATGTAAGGTGTCAGCGTGAAAAAGAGGGACGGTTGTCAGAGGCATCTACAGCATTCCTAACGCGCCGACGGCCATCCGCGTGCGGGAGCTGATTGTGAGGAGCTTTGGAAGGCCTCTGATAGTTGCGTATGTGAGATTCTTTTGTAGAGCGATCCATGTTGTGAGCAGAGTCAGGGAGTAGTGACTTCTGTGTTACAGAAAAAAGGTGGAGGAGAGGGGGTGAGGCGGGGTTTTATACGATGCATTCCGTCAGCTGATGATAGCTCTCGTGATCTCTCTCGACGTCACAGAGTCTGGCCTAGGCTATGATCTGCTAGAGAACGGCATAGCGTTCCGCATTCTCTCATGCGCTCGATTCATATGAAACGGAATCAAACGCCACAGTTCTATTGGCGAAGGCTCGCGGAATGTCATCGGTTAAAGCAATGACTTTATCATAAAATACGGGGTGTGAAGCTTACAAAAAATCCACGATTCCATCATAGAAGAGGAAGGTTGGCGTTTGCGAGAATTGTCACGCTGGGAACCTGGTTCCAAGATAAGAGCGGTCGAACTCTGGAAGGCTGCGTTGGATTGAATTGGTCTGACGAAAAATGAATCTGCGTGGTGATGACGATCAAAATGTGGTGATGCATAGTGCATATCGTATGATGAAAGCAAAATGCAGCAAAGCATAGGGGAAACTCCGACGTAATAAGCAAGTTCCGCGATTTTGGACAAAATGGTTGGGCCCTAGATGGTATAGAAGGTGGAATACACGACTGACTATAGTTTTACGCTGTTTATAAATTTGCACAGTGCTTGCGGGACATCATAGGCAGCTATCACAGAGACGGTGGGAACTATACACGCCATGAGCGCAGAAAACGGAAGGAACACGTATGAAAACGGGAGCATGAGTGTCATAATCCCCGCCTTTGTGATGAAAGCTGAAGATTCTCTAACAGGCTTTTCGGAATGACGCTTCAGGCTTAAGTGAACGGATTAAGAAGGGTACGGTGTATAGACTGAGTACCCCGATGTAGAATTGTATGATCCAGAACTGCCATATGGATGACATTGAGATGTGCATGCGCGTAATAAGATGTAATGAGACCCACAGCCGGGTGGCATGCTGTCGTAATAAACACAGGTGCAAAGCTCGGCGCAGCAAGGCCACATCCTCTGGGAATATGCAACAACACTGTCAATATTTATCTAAGCTTCAGCAACAAACGACGACCAGCTGATAACTTCGTCAGGAAAGCACCGCTGGCAAATCCGTGCTAATTCGTGCTCATGCCCGTTTTTGCGGAAATGAGAAACGATGAGACGTGATCGTAGACGGCATGAGCGAGCATGAGCGGGCATGAGCTTGCTTTAGGGCCGGTTAGTATGTGTGCGCTATCCTGATGCAGCCTTATCGACCACTCGTATCAGATCCCCCTAATAGAGTGCGGATATGGTCACACCGCTAACAGACAGACGTGTATGGTACTCCAGTGCGCAGGGTCATTAGTCACGTACTCCGTGTTGTTGCAGGCAAAAGTCAGCGCGCCATATCTGGCAGGCGGAGTCTCGTGTTTCATGTACGAGTGTCGTTCATTCTGCTTGATGAAATCAGATGAGGGCGTAGGATATCGTTTGCGATCACTGTCTGGGGTGCTCACCGAGGGCTACATAAAGAACGCAGTCCTCTTCCTCGATTTCACTGGTATTATTACCAGTTATGGTACACAGAATGAGGGCAGTGTGGTGGTACAATTAAAAGGAGACTTTGCTCGGGTGGATGAGAGGCTTCGTCACCTTTGCCGCTAGTGGGACTGGGGTTCCATTTGCGACACACTGAGTCATTTGAATAGCTCTTTGTTCTCGTATTGTTGATGGGGTGCTGGTATCTCAGAAAGCTTAGATGTTGCAGAGAATGGACAGATAGGTATCGTCATCAACAAGCTCTGGATGTGGATATCGAGCAAACACGGGTTGAGATTGTAAAACAATAGATCCTATGAAGCTGTATTATTGGATTCAAGCGTGATATTGCAGCACCCTGTTATATGCTCCCATTGACCGTCAGTGTGCGCCTGAACTGATCACTGGCGCGGATCAGTACGATCCTCGTGTACGCCACAAGTCAAGATCTCCGTTATCGAGAGACTCCGCCTCGTCCAGCTGTTACCTCAAAAGTGAGGTTATCCAGTGAGCGTCTCACTCGGTGGCGTAGGGTTTGCACCGGGTCGTTTTCCGACTCAAACGTGCTAGGCGGCAGCCGAAGCAATACCTTCACAGGTTTATGAATAACAGATAGCAGGGGGCCGACAAGGTCGTCCCACTTCAGCAGCCCTGACGGCTCCCTGATCTTGATCTCAACCCCGGGTGCACATCTCTCGAGTGGCTGTGTTCCATCCAAAACACCGACAGCAGTTTGTCTCCAGAAGGACACGACCAAGTATAGACTGTCAAGACCCACGCTGTCGTACGTGACGGTTGCTCGGACGGTGTCCCAGTCCCCTCTTGGCTCTGCGTAAAACATCATTCTTACTGCAATAGGCAGTGATACGTGCGAGACGTACCCGTGAGACTCATAAGCTGTCTTTCCAGCATGTCCGATTGCTCGCGGTTGGCAGTCAAGTTAACCAGGATGTCAACGGCGCAGAGATCGGGGATCTCAATTGCACATAACAGGTTGACTACCTCCTCGGCAGGGCCCCACAGCCACAGCACCCTCAGCTTTGGTAATACGATCCATCGAGGTTCAAGTGCCACGCCGGAAGTCGAAAAAAGCAGCTTCAGACACTCGAGTACTTTTCCCGATATTCTCAACATTCGAAGAAGGCCGCCGTTTGTGAATCTCCTCGACAGTTGGTTGTGCGATATTGTCAGCTCACGAAGCCGATCACTGTCAACATGGACGCTCAGCCCGTGGAGCGTTACGCGAGCGAGAGAGGGAGCACGGATCCACGCCTCCTGGAACTTGGCATATTGGGCGCTACTCCAAGGTGAGATCATTTCGCATTGACACCAGTGTGAGAGCGTACTTTGAGACATCATCTTGCTCTGTACGTCGCAGCGACGATTCGCAATGGTGAAGAGATAAACTCGTCAAGCGCTTTAAAGTGCCATGAAAGGACGCGACTTCCAGAATCTTCGTGAGATGCTTCAAGGCATAGTCCTTCCTATTAACGTCTATCAGCTCATACCTGTCTGGCGCAAAGCTTTCCAAGGCTTTGAGTTCGACGGCGTCCCGTACACTGAGTGTGGAGCGCGGCATGTTCTCCGTCAAGACAAAGCATGAACTCCACTGTCCCGCGCGCTGCATGGTGATAGGCATCGTGGACGGATTGTGCGTAGTGACTAGACTCCAAAACCGGCCATCCTGTTTGAGCTGGAAATGCCAGCTCTTGCATAGGCAGAGGAGCGCAATCCATCCCATGTCTTGTGGTGACGATGAGCCCATTACCGGCGCGTTTTCTTCCGCAAATATGTAGAATATCTCTCGTATTATTTCAAACGGAAGAGGGATGATACCTCTTGTAGCCCTAAACACAACTCAGGATGAGATCGCAGTTCTGCTGCCGTGAAAGCACATACCGCATCGCATTGATCCAGCTGCATGTATGGGCCTCCAGCCCTTTTACAAGTACCAGTCCGGCTTCGAGCTCGGTAAGACGGACGCCTTCTGCAGTAATGCATCCAGAGTTGAGATCCGCTAGCAGCGCGATGAACTCCTCAAGCTGTCCGCGAGTTTGATTTATGGGGTACATATCATCCAGATGCGTCAAGCTTGGGTAGAACACGCCCTCACAAGCTCTCTTAAATATGTAGGTTCTGAGCACAAGTGAGTGCATGCTCCTTGTGCAGCATTGAAGTCTATGAGGGTCTCAGCCTCGCCTCACACGGATAATTGTTAGAATCAAGTACACCAAGAGATCAGTTTCGCCGAAATTCTCTATTTTATGAGTGAAGAGGGTGGAGTGATGACACTCATTTGGATCACGATTTTGATCAAGCTCCTGTGAGACTCAGACCTGGTGGGGACCTATACAATGTTGATGTGAGGAGAGGTCTTAGTATCCATCATTCTGTGCTTTCGGGCTGCTTAGCTCGGTTGGAGCGGTATTTCTTGGCAGGCCCAGTGGCGAGGAGCTGGCTGAAGTTATGATTTATCTACGCATTACGCATAAGGCCTACGTGAAAGACGAATGTTTGCAGTCATTTGGCGACAGTCCGTACAAGATCGGGTGATTAAGTGCAGTGGAAAATAAATAATGTACGGCCCCATCATACTGTGTGCTCGCTGTATGACTTACGCGTGCGGCGTTTGAAGCAGGATAGGCAATTATGCCAGAACGCGAGCCTGGACCCCAACCACGTGGGATAAAGTAATTGGCCACTTGAAAAGGCAACAACCGCGAGTATGGTGGATGTAGACAACTTGGTAACGACGTTGGACTTATAGAGGAGGGAAGTAAATGCCTGCGCTGTCAGAAGCATTATGCTCCAAATCAGAGTCGCTTGTGGAAAGCTCAAGGCAACAGCGAGTAGCGTGGTGATGTATTGTCGGTCCCTCATAAGCGCGGCCTGTGTAAGAAGAATAGTCAGTCGGCTGAATGTATACTTATGGAACGGACGACAAAATATTCCACAGCTTCTCTGGATTTGTCTGCTTGAGCGATCCTTCGGAACGATCGCAACAGCGCAATAGGCGAAAGAAGAGAACACAGTCCCAAACAGAGTATGACATGGTACACACTTCGAAGCAAGAGATGCGAGTCGCGCAAGATTGCTACAACTTGAACAAATATCAATACAACGATGACAAAGTGATGGGTATGCAGCTCACCCAATCATGGCAAATTCAGCATACATGGTAGAATTCCAGTCCGCTATCAGTCTCCTCACAAACGATGCCCACGCAGTTGGCGCTCTTGGCTGCGCAAGGCAAGCGTGAGATGTACCACATTTTCTCGAACGACTTTTGAACAAGGTTCCTATCATTGTGGAGCAATTCGACGAAGACAAAGGCTTTGGGGCCGCGCGTCCATTGCATAACAGATTGAAACGACTCTGAACCTTGCGTGCAAACCGGATCTTTGACGCCGATGCAGATTAATTGGAGCCTCAGTAAAAAAATGGGATCAGTGTCTCGTCCGTGGGCATGTTGTAGGGGGTTTTAAGCTAGATTGACAGCGTCTCTAGCACATCACACGCAGAAAGAAGTGGGCGTGAAGCATGTACGGCTCTATCGTTCAAGGGCTTCTCCTGATGCTCGTCATGATGTGAAGCGTATGGAGAAGAGGTGCGTGCACGCTCAGCACGATGTTCATAAAGCAGATACGTGACAGTCTGGGCGTTGGGAGTGGAAGCGGTCTGTCGTCGTGATCAGAGCGCCAAGATGATCCGCCTCTTCCACGTACAAGGAGGGTCTCGAGGTGGAGAAAGTCGCACTTGCTGAGTTTAACAGATGTCACACGCGCGCTAACCTTCGTTTGCAAGCAGATTGACAGTGAACGGAATCGTGATGCCATCTCTTCTCCTTCGCTTTGAAGCCTATGCTATAACGCGTGCACGTCTTCGTGGCGCGAAGATGCATAAACGCGACCTCGTAGATTGCTTTGCTTTGCTCTTGTGCAGAACTCCAAGGTACCCTTTGGTAGAACCACAAATTCGACTCTCCAAAGCGCGCTTTCCTTCATCACCGCTTGTCTCCACTCTCGACACACGTGTATTAATAAGGTTCAGCCTGGATCGGCTTTATGTTGGACTATCTTGTGCAAGTTCGCCGGTGCGCGGTCGGCAAATCTGCGCCCTGGACGAGGCGGAGATTCTAGCCACACAATTCCAAAAACAGACACTACCATCTCATACAAAAGGCTGGTAAATCTGCGAGCGGGTTCTAAACAAGCATCTCGCACAGAGTAAATTGGAGGTAGAACACGCTGCACCCGCCTGCCATGATAGATGTTCATGAGATATGGAGAATCAGTGCCCTTGCACACGAATGCAGCGGTTACAGAACCGCGCCCAGAAGTTCAAGATGAAGTAGCAAGATTGTTTCCCCTTGCTCGTAGCAGAAGTCTTGAGAGCCGATATTCATCGGGTTGTCTTCGTCAATGATCACGCGCCCAACGATAGCCGCTCCCGGCTTTACTTTCACACGGGAAGTGGCGTGCGAGCCGAGCTAGAGCCCAGTCTGAGATAATCGAATAGAAATTCTGAGAGGTCTGCTTCTACGAGGAAAGAGTACAATACGACCTGGTGGCATGTTTGTATTAGATGCATGTCTATTCAAGGAACAACAAAGGTTGTTTCGTTCTGCTGGACGACTGACTACCGACGACATACTAGTCAGGGCTCGGAGCTTTAGCACGACGCATGCGACAAAGCTGCTCATGCGCAGCCGATAGCAACCTCGGGCAGCCCCGAGTCACATTACAGAATGCGTAGCAAGTGGATGTGCGAAGAGGAGCAGATGAACCAGATTATTGTTCGCCGCAAGACCGAAGACTTGCGGCAAACTTCTAGAAAGATCAGAACGTGACGTTACCTTGCACCGCTCAGGATCCGCTTAGCTTGCGCAGAACATACGGCGTTGACTGATAACGGAGACACTTCAGCTTCACATCAGCATGATGACTCCATGTGATCTCTCCCAATGTCTTTGACGGATCATCGGCCATCCAAGTGAGGCGTGTGTGTGGTAGTCGCAGATGACCGCGTTCGGGATGATTTTTGTAAATGTCTACGTCGAATGCGCCTGACGGGCTGGGTTTGTGTGTTCTGTTCGAGACAGGGAG
This sequence comes from Peniophora sp. CBMAI 1063, assembly GCA_900536885.1. Lineage (NCBI taxonomy): Eukaryota > Fungi > Basidiomycota > Agaricomycetes > Russulales > Peniophoraceae > Peniophora > Peniophora sp. CBMAI 1063. Next base: position 159,917 of record UWZB01000057.1, read on the forward strand.
TAGGGTCCCAAACGTTAGATGTACCCCCTGTGTTGATCTTGGACCTGATCTGACTGCCCGCATAGTATTGTGTCCCTGAGATCCCAGGCTTCTTTCACACATCGCGAGAGTAGGCAACAATACCTATCACATCATTCGGATTGGTGCAGGACAACCCACGGGGAGCACTTACGCATACGTCGAGAGAACACCTGGTGACCGACTCGGAGCGCATGAGTAAGATAATAGAGAGAGGAGAGAGAGAGAGAGAGTAGTGATTGTCTCAGGTTTCTCTGTTGACTTAACCGGGCAAGATACCGCCCGGACCCGACACGTGCCATTTCGTAGGACGTCTTTTGTAACGCTGTACGAACCTCTACTCACCGCTAGAGTAATAGGTCATTCTTATGTCATAAACCCGTCCACAAGTCAGGCTAAACATGTCTTTCATATTGGATTCAAGTTCTACTGGCGCTATCTTCCAGCTTAATATCTCTCTGATGTGGCTCACAGGAGGAACGCGCGCAAACACAAGAAGATGGCATATTCTGATAGTCTACTCCATACCCGGTATAGAAGAGTCGCAAGTCTGAGATGCGCGCTGATATAGTAAGGCTACATCGCACGATCTCAAGGTAGATTATATCGCAAGAAGGCATGGCCTCCTGCCTATTTTAATGCAATGCGACAAAAAGCCAACGTGGAAACTGGAGGAGGAAGAAGTAATGCGGCTCTATGCGCGAGACGCTGTTCAGAGCGCAGTGAGTATTGACTCGTAGGTATAAAGTGACGATCACACACGTAGATTCTCCGAAAGCCGATCGATGAGTGCGAGAACGGCAGCAGGTTGTTCTGGCATATCTTCGGGATAATGAGGCACGGTCTGCTGCATACCCAGGGCCTGCCTCTCAATACCCAACAAAAGCATGCCGACAGCATGTGCGTCAGCACGGCGTACTGATTGAAGGGTTTTGTCGACAGCCCTATACGAGCGCAAAGCCTTCATGGCCGCTTCGCTGACAGACTGGTCCTTGAGAATAAGCGACAAGGAAAGCGCCGACTCTTGCTCGCGGACAAAATCCGTAGACCATACACCGATAAGGCCAGAGGGCTGCATGTGAGCGTTGTCGCAGTAATCTGTCAAATTCCCCTTGATGACTTCACGCAAAGCAAGAAAAGCTTCTCGCATCCTCGCGTCCAAAGCTTTTGTGAGGCGCCACTCGACAGCTAGAAGCATCTTCGTCCCTTCGTACTCCACAGACATCCACATCATCCAATCTCCTGCATCGCGTATACGATCGCAGTACCGAAGACAGTCGTAGTGCAAAGTCTAAAGCTCGTGGAAGTATCAGCATACGGTTAAGATGGATTATAAACAAGACAAAAGAACGAAGATCAGACCCTTGCAAAGGATGCCCGTGGAAGCTGCTCCGCAATGCGATTACCGAGAGCAAGAAAGGTGGCGTCATCCAACCGGTCATACCATTCCATAGTGCCGGTATGTCCCATGTTGGACCGTGCACGCGCGCTACATAGACGCGCATAGCTCGCGCATTGAGCCTTTGCCCGCTGAAATTCAGTTTTGAATTCATCGGGGGCGCCAAGCGGGCATTCGAGGGTAAACAGTGGTTTGGGGGCACCAGCCAAAGCTGAAAGCAGAAAGCGATGGCTATCTGGACCTGAAACTGACATATTCAAGGCACTGGGGGTCTGGAATATAGCGCCTGTAGATCCAGAATCGCTGTGAACTGGTGCACAAGGTTATATACACGTCCGCAGACAGGTCCGATATGACCCAAGGTGCGCAAGAACTTCTACTAAAAGAAAAACAAGCGATGCGCAAGATGACTGCTCCGGCACATATCAAGCGCACCGAGGTAACTCAATGGCGGGAACTGTTTGGTATCATATTAACGTAACAACAAGCATCCCTGCGGTCAGTCATATTTACTTGGGGAAAGGTCTTTATACTAATTCTAGGCGGTTGAAGAACCTAATGCCCACCGAGCGAGCTGATTATATTGCCGAGGTGCGCGTAATATTTGAACGTCTGAATTCAGACTGCGATGTCTGACAAGACAGTCAGCACATATTCAGTGTGCTATCAGCGCATAAATCAGTGCGAGCACAACAATAAGCTCCTTGGCCAGCGACTCGCAGTCCACGGTGGGGATTGAAGATCCGGATGATTTAGCATATGCAATGCATGTGATGTAAAACAGGTGTCGCACTTCACAGAGAACCCTCAGTGCTGCAGGCTGGATCGACGCGTTTGAAACCCCAGTCACACGTGAGAAGCGCGGTTTCCATCTCAGCAAAAATTTGGGGGAAGGGAAGAGGCCCGTGTCAGTGAACTGGAGAGCTCACGGCGATAGATGTGAAACACGTCTTTGCCAGCTGGAAGTCAATGGTAAACTGACGGTAAGGGTGTCGCACCAGTTTCAGGTACATTGCTGGGCCACTGCAATATAAGCCGGCATTTAGAGCTTAAAACAGCGTACTGGCCTCCTCCAGACAAGCCCACGCGACGAATCTATAAGCTGCAGATGACTACCACTGAGGGAAGATTCCTTTTGCTCAGCCTCATAGACACTATATCGCTGACTTTGATACCCTTAGACAAAGTCCGAGTCCATTACGACGCTCCAAGGAATCAAGGCATCCTCACCTCAGCGTCATGAAATAGACGAGGAATCCTCGGGACCGGATGCATCACAGATTTCTTCGCCTTCTTCGCCTGCCCCAATACGAAAGCGGAGGAGAGCCTTTAAACAGTTAGCAGCACGGTTGAGCTCTGACTCCGACTCTGATGCGAGTCCACGGCACAAAAGGCTGCGCCCCAAACCTAAGCCAACTCACCTTCTCAAAAAGCACGCCTATAAAACGAGCGTTTCCGAGCTCGTCGAAACTCAAGCTTCGCATTCCGGGACAGAGACTTCGACGGGGGAGAGTGACAGTGAGGGTGACAATGAAAAGACGCGCGTCGGGTCTCGTGCTAGTGAACGCTCGGAGGAGTCGGGGAAGTCTTCAAACAGGAAGGACCCCGTCTTGAATGAACAGATTGGCTTGACGAACGGGTATGAACTGGATGGGTTTGTAGTTCCAGATGACGAGCCGGTACATTGATTTACTATATCATTGCAAGTGTATCTTACGGCAGTTTTCACAATGTTTGTGCGGTGGTAGTGCAGGATGGCAATGGAGGCATCTTCCTCTGGTTTTCTCTCTGACACTACACCACAACATGCCAACCTCTTCCAGGCTCGCCTTACCCCTGTAAAGCTTTGCAATGCGCAGCTACCTTGGATATGTAGCGTGTGAGTACGGATGTGGGACTCACCACTGCGATTTAGTCGACGATATCGACGAAAGGCTTTGAAGTGTTTGATGAACTGCATACACTCTTCCACAACAGTCGGCAGGAAGGCCTTCAGTCAGTTGCAATGGTTGCGGAAGACTACCATGCCCTCGTCTTCACATCATCTACCACAATATACAGAGTAATCTTACATAACACCCGTTCGCCGCGAGCAGTGGAGAGATTCGGTGCACCCGTCAATAGCAGCGAGAAGATCAGCGTGTTTGAGGGCTTGTTATCTTTGGCCATCGGAGGTAAACACCTTCTCGGAGTTTAAATTGGCAGGAAAATGTGGCGAACACGAACTGGTTGGACTTGCTCTGCACTTACAGGCAAAGTGGCTGGTCATATCAAATCGATCAAGGTCGGTATCGCCAGACAGAAAACTACATTTCTGTCTCAGGTCCCACAGTCACTACCGTTCAAGTCTTTGCCGAGTCTGAGCGGCGCAAGAAACAGTTAGTTGCCATACAATTTAAAGCCTGACTTGTCTTGGAGAACAAACAGGTGCTCCTAGGTAATTGGTAGATGTAGAAAATGAAACGAAGAGGGCTTAAAAGATAACACGGTCCGTCGCCGCCGCTTCCAACTGGCATTCGTTTATAATGGGACTACGATAATAGACGGAGAAGATCTTCCTTAAGACGAGTCGGATAAATGTCTCAGTGGCTGTGAAGCTTGTGTTTCAGGCGCGTGCGCATGCGTAGGAGACGTATGTACCTACTACGATGGGTGCACGTGTCAAAGGTGTTGCGCCATTAGCCAGGGATGGTATGAAGTCGCGAAGGAACTCTGTCGTAAACGAATATGGGCAAGTATGGTCAAATATGCAGCACCAATAGGTCTCAGATGGCTATAGGGCGGGTATACCTCCTCATCCCTCAACCATCGGGTCGCCGGAGACGTATCCGAAGCTTCCCAAGGGAGACATTATTACGGCACCGTGACCGAGGTCGTGCTTGAGCCTGAGCGTGCTAAATCTCAGCGCGCCGAGACACGTTTCGGCACGCAGGGAAAAAGAAGCGGGTGAGTGACCAGCTCTGTTTTGGCAATAGTCGGAAAAGAGTTTGTCGCATGTTTGAATCAGGGTCGCGTGATGAACAGGCGCTTCTCAGTGAAGGCAAGGCGCATGATCTTTATATGGTGACGCACACGTGGAAGACGAGCCTACTGATGGCTCACACTTACTAGGGGTGGACTATAAATGTCAGAGAGTCATGAGATGTTGGCCTCTTCACGTCCTTCTTTCATCAATCGTGTTCCCCGGAGTCTTTCATGTATTCCTCATGGCATTACCCGGACAGTACCCGCTACCGTCAGGAAAGCAGAGATGAAAGTCGTCAACGCAAGCGCCACGTCTCTTTTGCGGACGTATCGGTCTCAGACTTGAGCCCGAGCCCGAGCCCAATCCCGTCAAGGCAACACACTTGGATGCCGCCCCTTTCTGCTGCTGCTTTGCCGTTCGATATCTCAGCTCAGGACTCGCGGGGCTGGCGCTGCTTTGAGCCACGCGCTCCACGTACATACACGCCAGGTGTATTCCGGCCTCTCACGTTACACCCGTTTCTCAGTGCAGCCGCACGACTTGAAGGAGAAAAGGATTTCTCAGTCAATCTTGGCAAATCGCAGCGGCACAAGATACCGTGGGACCGTCACGCTAACAAACACAATCCGCGGCCATACGCGACTCAACCGCCGGTCATGGCTCTTCGCATTGTGTGCGAAGAGCTCTTTACATGGAAGATTGAAGTCAAGCCGGGCGGGAACCAATACGTGACTGTCGATGACGTTCTTGAGTCCATTTACTTGGACTTACGCCATTATATCACGCAAGAAGAGTGGGGGAGCCTCACAGAGTGCAAACGGAGGGAGGTCGGTCTGAATTATCGGAACAGATGTTCCACACAGACACATGGCGCTGTTCGGACGGCTCGAAAAGAGAGTGTGCGACGCATTGATTGCATAGGACCCAAATGCATTTTTCACGCTCTCCTCTGGCAAGACTTCGATGCCGAAGGATTCGCTTGTTTTGGACTGGTATTTGACTATCCAAGACAATTGCTTGCGAAGTAGTGTTCTTATGGGCTTGAAGACTTACTATCCGCGGTGAGTGCAAGCTTTTCATCGTTAAAATTCTCCGTTCCCACACTCAGAGAGCTTATGCTCCGCGCAGTGGTTTCCATTCGCGGCGAACGTTGAAGCACTGTCCAGTGTTTTACTCGCTATAGTGCCCAATCCCGCAGACCCTTGTTGAGTACCATGTGGGCACAGACAGTCTGCTGGCAAAACCCCGCGGCACTTGCTTTATTCTTGACATGAATGTCCTGTAAACGCTGCGATATTATGTTGTTCCGTATGTAGCCTTTCTAATCGGTCTGGACGACGTCAGATGGAGCTTTGCGCGCGCGCGCGTGTATGCGTGACACTGCGACCAAAGGGCACTCGAGTATACTGGCGCGAAAACGCGAGACCGGAGACAGGGCGAATGGTAGTAATGCATGAGCTTGAAAAAAAAAAACACAATCACGTAGTAATGCATACCCAGAAGTGATAATTAGGGTTTGACTGCCATTATACGTCGCAAAATGCCCATGTGGTCGATCAGCGTCAACAAACTCTCGTCTGCGCTGATCAGCGCAGATCATCAGTGACCAGCGCTGGTTAACATTTATTACCGCTCTTTACCAATAAGAATTTGTGGCTTATATACCTTGCATCTCACTTCTCTCTGAAAATCACGCAACAAGTGTGTGGGCAAGATATGTATTGCAGGACGAGACGTGTGCATGTACATGAATAGCACAACGGAAGCAGCGTAGAGTACTACAAATACCAGTACTAATACAACTGTACACAAGCAAACGTATGCACAAGGTGCGACAGCGTATATACAAAGAACATATGTGGAATACCGAGTGGGTAGATCGCACTGAGCTACAAGACCTCTCACGCCAGGTGAACGGTTCAGATAATCAATCGTGTAGTAGTAGCGTCAACGCCGGCGTGCGCGAGCTGTGACAAATACTCAGCCCGTGAGACGCAATGTGCGAGCTGCGAAGGGAGCGGACGGACAGAGGTGCGAGCACACGGCGACGACACGCATAGAGGTGGTCGGTGCGGAAGTCCGGTGCAATGTGGCGGCCAGCCCCAAGGAGTGACCATGAACAACAGGTAGCGGCAGGGGAGGATATTACGACCGGGGGCCAAGACGGTGGCGGGCGAGGGTGACTTGACGGTTGAAGCGAGCGTGCGCGTCGTCTTATTCAGCCCGCACCGACGTGCTTCGCGCGGCCATCCGACTCGCTCTCGCTCGCGCCTCGCCAGAGAACGCTGCGTCGACAGCACATGCCCGCCCATCCGGCCCTTGATTATTTTGCACACCTCACCTGTGCGACCAAAGGTTGCGTATGGCCATATACGTTCCAGCGAAGAAGAGAGAATCGAATTGCATAGCGGGTGGCGCTTACTGATATGGATGCAGCACAATCATTCTGAATGCTATTCAACAACCATCTGTTCTGTACATAGTAAACTGTGCGACTGGCTGATATCCATGTTTCCACCAAAAGTCATGTAGCTACGAGACGAATCATGTCGTCGGTGAGTCGACGTCGGTGATCACTGGAATGGAAGTTTTGCGACAAATCAAGACTAGATGGTATAGGCCAGTATAAGTATGATACATTGAGGAAACAGAGAGGGTGGGAACGAAAAAAAGGGACGTGCTCTGGCGCGGAGATGGCGTCACGCGAGGGGACATGCTATATCCCTGTTCCACTTGTATCGTCGCCCGCGAGTGTTTCCCCGACCAAGACCTATCAGCAACTAAATAACTGCAGACCCGGTGACGCTCGACGTAGTTTGTTCCCGAGTGGCGTGCCCCGCTCATGTGCGATGAGCGGCGAGACATATAATTGTTCCGGTGAGCGCGTGGGCCCGCCCACTTGCGACAACGTCTTGGGAGTTGTCCGAGCTGGCTCTAGAAGAGAATTGACCGTGCGCAACAAGTTTTCGGTGTATTATTCGAGACGCTTGATAGCGATGCGCGGAGCAGGCAGGTCGAAGAGAGACTCAAGCGGAGCTTGCGTGTGAAAAGGCCACAGGTCTCCGTGATGCTGCGTCGACCGGTCATACTCATGAAAACAAGTCTTATCTCGATTCAAGAGTGCGAGGCTACACCCCGTCATCCATCCATACGCACTTTCTTTGCTCGCGGATATCTCGACATGGTGAAGATGTTACAGCAGTTAGATGACTGACAGAGGCGCGTTTGCGAGCGTGTCATGTAGTCTCAGTCTCAGATGAAGTGTCTAGTAACACCCACCATGCTTGTAGCCATGAAGGCCCATGAGTGCACGGTGTGATACCCCTTAATGGCCATTGTCGCTACCTGTCACAAAGCGCATTGGGCCGCAATATTACAGGCTCGAGACGTATATAATGACGGGCTCGACGTCGCGTATACGACGTAGAGAGTATCGGTGTGTGCGAGGGTCCGAGCGACCTGCACGCGAACCTCAGGAAATGGGCGGAAAGCAGTGGGATGCTATTCGGTGGGCCCGGAGGCCAGGTAACGTCCGAATCTCCTGTACGTACATCGCGAGGCTCGTCATATATGTACGAGATGTAAGAAGGGAGTCACGAAATAGGAGAAGCAGGGGCTAGAAGGGCCCAGAGTGAGGGATGTCTCGTAGATAGCCAATCGTAGGGTAGAGTGACGAATACAGGAAAGGAGAGTGGTACGGAAGTAAAGATGTAGGGTAGGGGGAGCATGAGAGAAGGCCGATAAGGCCGATGTGGTCGGACGCGCGCGTCGTAAGCTGTGGCGCGGATACGTCCTCAGAGCGGAAAAGGGCGTATCACGACTGGTGCGTCATCATCCAGAATGGACCAAGTCGTGCAGATGACAGCCTTGAACCCAACCGCGAGCATACCGGCGGCGAGATGCACGGATTCCTCGGGAATCCTCAGATGGCCGAGAGC
>UWZB01000057.1:168246-209436 GCA_900536885.1 Peniophora sp. CBMAI 1063
CACATGATGAGCTCGATCGTGCAGTTGCGGCGCTACGAGACGCCGTTACGTATACGGCATATGGTGATCCTGAACAGCCATTACGGCTGACCTTTCTGGGCAACCGTTTACACGAGCGCTATAAGCGTTTGGGGCGTCTCGAAGATCTTGACGATGCTGTTACAATGTTCTGTTTAGCAGTTGAGTGTACACAGGATGGCGATCCCAACAAGCTCGTAGCTCTGAGCAACTACGGCGCATCTCTGGTTGACCGTTTCGAAAGGATTGGTGATCCTGACGATATTGCGCGTTCCATCCAAGTTCTTAAAATGGCTGTAGAACGCAGTTCGGATCAGGATCCCGACAAACCGTCGCGACTGAGCAATCTGGGCAATTCATATTCACGATGTTTTGAGCGTAACGGAAATCTCGGGGATCTCGAGCAGGCTATCTGGGCACATCGCAGTGCCGTCCAGCTCACGCCGGATGGGCATCCCAACAAGCCCTCGCGGTTGAACAACCTGGGAAACTCGCTCCTCACGCGATTCGAACAGACAGGGCGCGTTGATAATCTCGAGCAGGCTATTGTGGCGCAACGCAGTGCCGTCGAGCTTACGCCTGATGGGCATCCCGACAAGCCCTCGCGATTGAACAACCTGGGCAACTCGCTCCTCACGCGATTCAAACAGACAGGGCGCGTTGACGACCTTGAACAGGCTATTGTGGCGCAACGCAGTGCCGTCGAGCTTACGTCTGATGGGCATCCCGACAAGCCGTCGCGATTGAACAACCTGGGCAACTCGCTTCTCAGGCGATTCAAACAGACAGGGCGCCTTGACGATCTTGAACAAGCTATTGTGGCGCAACGCAGTGCCGTCGAGCTCACGCCGGCTGGACATCCCGACAAGCCGTCGCAGTTGAGCAACCTGGGCAACTCGCTTCTCACGCGATTCGAACAGACAGGGCGCGTTGAGGATCTTGAACAGGCTATTGTGGCGCAACGCAGCGCTGTCGCGCTCACGCCTGCTGGGCATCCAGACAAGCCCTCGCAATTGAACAACCTGGGCAACTCGCTTCTCACGCGATTCGAACAGACAGGCAGCGTTGAGGATCTCGAACGAGCTATTGTGGCGCAGCTCGGCGCCGTCGAGCTCACGCCGGATGGGCATCCCAACAAGCCGTCGCGATTGAACAACCTAGGAGGTTCCTTGACCAGGCGCTTCGAGCGCACAGGCGAACTCCAGGACCTTGAACAGGCGATTGTGGCACGCCGTAGAGCCGTAGAGCTCACACCAGAAGGGCATCCTGAAAAGCCATCGCGATTAGACAACCTCGGGGGTTCCTTGACTGTCCGCTTCGAGCGCACAGGTGAACTCCAGGATCTTGTACAGGGAATGGTGGCCCGTCGCAGGGCTGTCGAGCTCACACCAGAAGGGCATCCTGATAAGCCGTCGCGATTGAGCAACCTCGGAGGTTCCTTGAGTAGGCTCTTTGACAAACTTAGAGAACGTGATAGTCTTGAAGAGGCTATTGCGTGTTATGAGAAGGCTGTTGAATTGACGACTGATGATCACCCCAAGAAGCCCACACTTCTCGTACATCTTGGCCAGCAGCTGGGGTGCCGCTTTGAACTTTTGCACAACCCCGCAGACCTTGCTACAGCCATTTCGGTGATCGAGCGTGCCATTGAACTTTTGCCTGATGAGCACCCAGATCTATCTCACGCTTACAAGGCCCTTGCGGCATGTTTAAGCAAACGACATGATCATTCGAAGACTGTTGGTGACATCGAGAAAGCGGTCGCACTCACGTCGAAGGTGGCGGACCTTCTGCCAAACGACGATCCTGGACTAGCTTCGACCTTGACCAACCTCGGTCTCATGCAGGAAAGACTATTCAATCAGTCTCAAACTCAGCCCGACTTTGACGCAACCATCGAGTCTTTCACTAGAGCGACGTTGCACCCTCACGGAACTCCTTCTGATCGGTTTAAAGCCGCTCTGAATCACGTAGACATGATTTCCCGGCATCTATCTTTCAGCACCGAAAACTCGCTCCTCTCAGCGCATTCGCGAGTCATTGATATCCTTCCTGAAGTCGTGTGGCTGGGCCATGATATCCAGCGTCGCTTCAAAGAGTCCTCCCAACTTGGTCATCTTATCTCTACCGCCGTGTCGGTCGCCATACCTGCTGACGCACTGACACGGGCTGTCGAATGGCTTGAAGCAGGCAGGGCTGTTATTTGGGCCCAGATCCTATCCTTACGCATGCCGCTCGACGAGCTTCAGAACCGATGCCCCGACCTCGCCGAATCCCTGCATGGCATTCAAACGCGACTACAGCTCTCTGTACATGGCACGTTCACACACGACGTTCGCACCTTCGGTGACATCCCAGACTTGACGGTCAACCCTGCAGCCGACGATCATCGTCAAGCTGCCATTGACTATGACGGGGTTTTGAAGCGGATCCGTGCTTCTCCTGGCTTCGAAAACTTCTTGCTCCCGAAGAAATATGACGCGCTCGTCCTTTTGCCAGAGCTTCAGAGTGGTCCTATCGTCTTCATTAATGTTCACCCAGATCGCTGTGACGCGATAGTACTCACCGGTGGTGGCGCGGTCGCGGTGATCCCGCTTCCCGAGTTGACGTTCGTCGGTGCGCATCTGATGCGGCTCCTCTGGGCGAAAGGACTCGCCGGCTTCCGGATTCGGAGATCTGGTATCAAGCCCAATGAACTTCCCGAGGAGTGCGATCTCGAGTGGATACCAGACTTCGAAGTCGATTCTCACCGACATAGCACACTAATTGACGACGACGAGCTTGACATCTGCGCACACGTTATGGAGTGCGCCTGGGAGTGGATTGTTGGTCCCATCTTACGTTCCCTTGACCTGGCAAGTCTGGTGAGTATCATCACGTCTACCATGGTCCGATACTGACACTCACCTAGAAACACGACGACCTCGTGCCTCATATCACTTGGTGCCCGACCGGACCACTCACGCAGATTCCTCTCCATGCTGCTGGGAAGTACAGCGAACCAGACGGCCCGCGCGCATTCGATCTCGTCGTGTCGTCGTACACTCCCTCCTTGACGGCATTAAAGCGGTGTGCTGAAGGCATTGCAAGGCAGTGGGGCGACCCGTCGTTGCTCCTCGTCACTCAACCGAATACGCCCGGGCTTTCTCCGCTTCCTGGTACCAAAGCCGAGACCCGCGTTCTTCAAAGCGCCTTGAAAGATGCTGGTGTTGCAATTGGCGCTCTCGACCATGTGAGAGCGACAGTGACGGCCGTCCGGGATGGCATGAAGCAGCACACCTGGGTGCACCTTGCCTGCCACGGGTCGCAGAACCTGAAGGATGCCACTCGGAGCGCATTCCATCTCTACAACGGCCCGTTGACCCTCGCGGACCTCATGGGAACCGCCGCTGACAACGCAGAGCTCGCGTTCCTGTCGGCTTGTGAGACTGCGGTTGGAGATGCGGAGACGCCAGAGGAGTCTGCGCACCTTGCGGCTGGCATGCTCGCGGTCGGGTACAAGGGCGTCGTCGCGACCATGTGGTCCATCATAGACGCGGACGCACCTGTTGTGGTCGACAAGTATTACAAGGAGTTGTTAGCAGTGAGAGGTTCGGGGAAGCTTGGGAAAGGGGAGACGGGCGCGGCTTATGCGCTGCATGAGGCGACGAGGGTTCTGCGGGAGAAGGTGGGGGAGGATAACTTCTTGCGATGGGTTCCGTTTGTGCACTTCGGCGTGTAACCAGATGGCGCTTCGGTTCGCGTTAGTTTCGTCTTGATGCATAGTGTCTGGACTTTTATACGTGTTCATGTAGGCTATGAGAATGAATCTCGAGATTCCGTCTTGTGTAATAGGGCTGGTGGGCTGACGCGTGCACTGGGTATCATGCACTTCTGATTTGTTCACTCGTATGAAACGAAAGTATGAGTATATCGTATTCGCGTAGGTCGTGACGCCAAAGAAAGGTGGTCGGGCTCGTGGCGGAAAGGCAACTCGCGCTTCGCGCAGCCTGCAGGGCGCGTCGCAGTCACACGGGTTCCCGTTGTCCTCCTACCATCACCTCTTCCTATCGAGGCGACGGACTATATATTTCTTTGCGTCAGCCCCCCCCTGCTTGCCGCCTCTTGAGGCATAGATTACGGTCATGCTGTGTCCCTTAGCCTTAGCGGGACCATCGTCCTGTTCGACCTCGCGCTGACACTCCTCGGCATCCGCCTCTGCAATGGCATGCCCATCATCGGCGCAAAGTACCTACCAGTGCCTCCGCGCAACGACTCGTTGTGCATGGTGTTCATCATTGTCGCCATATGGACCCTTCCAATAATGCACTATGCAATTGGGTTGTTGGTCGCGATCGGCGGTCTAGTGCACGAGCTGGCGAGCGTGCTTCGGTTCAGGAAGGGCGGCAGTATCCCGGTAGAAGGCGATCGAGGGGCGGAGAGCGTGTAAATGTTTCGGCGTATCATGGTTCGATAGTCATAATTTTTACGTATCTCAGACCTATAGTACCAGTTGTATTCGCGTACAGTTAACGGGTGCACATATAAACCATTCACATTGCACACGCTATGGTATCGCGCTGAGCCCCTTGATCGGCCTCACGATCGCCGGTACTGGTCAGAACACGCAGCAGGTACTAAGCGCTTGCCAGATGAAGACTATATGCTTAGAGGTCTGGGCGCGTACGCGTTGAAGAGCGAGCGTCTTCCGGACCGCGCGTTGATGGGCACTTGAGGCGATTTCAGGTATCTGCCTGTTGCCGTCATGGCATTCGACTGCCTCCCGTGCACATCCTGTATTGAGCGTGATACTCCGCCGAGACCTCCTCAGAGAGCTATATGAACCCTAGTATCTCGAGACCAGCGTTCCCCTGCATGTCGTGCCCTACGCGTATACCGCCTACACATTTGCCGGGAGTTGGGACCCGCGCCCTGTGAGCCTCCTCCTCTCCTCTCCAGTCTGACACGCTCGCTTACTTGGCTCTAGGACTACTAGCCATCAACATCTGGCTCTTTACACCATGTAAGACTCATCCGCCGAGGACATTGAGCTCAGAGACGAGGCGTATGCCGTGGAGGCGTCCCTTTAACGTGTGGCCACAACTGGGCCGCTACGCCCCACGCCGCGCACTACAGACCCTCCTCACCATATCCACCCTTCTTCTCGCGGTAGCGGTTTGCGCTGCTATTTGGGCGTCAACAGGTCGGAGGACGAGCTTAGCGGAGGTGAGGGTGCAGGTTGTCAGGCGAAGGACCTTCGATTTGCGCTCCGGTACGTCTTATTTCGGATACGAGGGAGACTTGGTCGCTGATACCCATACAATAGCTATTACGAGGCTCTAACAGCTCCAGCTCAGAACCTCGAGCACCAAAGTGTACGGATAGGACCACCGCATGAAGCCATCCCCTGTTTTGGGTCATTGCTCATGGTCATGGTACGTGTGCCAGGGATATGAATGATATGTCGATACTCATACGTATATGTAGATCGTCACTATCTACACCTCAGATTCATGTACCATTCTATGCAATACCAGTAACTGTTCGAGGTCCGTGTACCCTATGCTGCTGGTCGGAGGAGTTGAAGGAGGGAGGGGAGGTGCGGATGCAAGAGAGGCAGGGGTCGAGCGCGGCGTGGAATGCGTCGGACCATGAGAACGTGCCGCCATTGCAGGGGTCGTATGTGCGGGCCGTCTAGGATGGAGGCGGACGCGTAGGAGGATGTGTCCGAGGGGGACGCGGTATTCGGAGCGGAATCGCATGAGGAAATCAGCTTTGATCGCCGCGCGCCGCGCGAGCGCGAGTTTGCCTTCTGCCACCACCTTGCTCGCGCGGCGTAGCAATACAGTACCTTCATCCGTCAACCTCCTACGATGATATTTGTTGTGATACATGCGGAACGACTATCCAAAAATGCGCGCTCACGCTCGTTCATCTACCTCGTCCACACCTTTACGTCGAGCACACCTACCGTAACCTTCGGCCTTGAAAATTTAAGACCAGTCGTCATCGGGCGTCACGATCTCAAGATGACTCGGCTTCACAGTACAGCTGATGTCGCCATTGAGCCTCGGCTTCCATCGATACCCGACACCCGAGTAGTCAACCAGCGCTTCTACGATCTCCTGCGCCGCTCTCGCAAGAGCATCTAACGATCCTCGCTCTTGCATTCTCTACGACAGGATGTTCAAAGCAACCTGAGCGCGTTGAAGCCACGGCGCGTAGACATGCCTCTCTGGCCGGGTGGAAGAATACCTCGCAGAGGTCGAACCGTACGCGCCGTGTCGTGGCTGAGACGACGGGCATCGAAAAAAGCACGACGTCGAGTGCAGAATCCGGTCCTCGTCGTCACAGTAGCTCGACAGCCAGAAGACAGTCGCCGTACCCGAGATCAAGGCTTCTGTGCAGCTCTATGCCCGTGCAGCTAAAGCTAGCTCTGATGCGGTGCGTGCTCTGTCGAGGGCACGGCTACACCGAGCTGACCACATTCACATAGGTCGAGAATCATACATGCAATTGATGGCCTCTGCGACATGGAACAAGCGCGTCGATGAATACGGTGGCTCGCTCGGAAATCACTCACGCTGCTCGTTGTACCGATCAGCCCTGCACATTCATTCCTGAAGCCGGCCGCGCACGGGTACCCGCTCGCACTTCGACTTGATCCGGATCCCACTCGCGCTCAGCCGGCCATCTATTGCCCACATCTCCTCGATATCTCGTGCACCCGGTGGCCTTCTCGTTCTCATCCGCGCTCGGGAATACGCGCCACGCTAAGTTAGGATATGAGACGCTTGATGGCCGCAGCCCTGCGGAGTGCCCATCAGCACTTATAGAGATGCGTGGTAGGTCGGAGGAAGAGCTTGAGGCTTGAGGAGGTGGAGAATGTAGAGGTTCGCCGGGGGAAGTGGTCGTGTAGCGCGCGGTGACTGGTGCGTGCTCTGTCGTCCTGTATCATGTGCGGACGCTGATACGCTCGCATACAGCATTGGGCATGCGGACTACTTGTGGACGTTACGCCTTGACTCCGAAGGCCGGGTCCACCTACTCCGCACCTTCCAGGACCCTCTCGCGCTCCAAACATGGTTCACGGCCATGCTGGCTCCATCGACCTCGGCGCTCGCGCATCCTACTCTGTTCAACGCAAGACGGGCGGGCCTGCGCCTTGGCCATCCAAAACAGTCTAGGTGAAGTATAGGCGTACTGCATGGCCCGACAGGCCATACCCACTCGACGATAATCCGACGACGTTGAGGTCAGAAGTGCATTCAGGATATGCACGTACCCCCCTATACACAGAGGACAAGTACACAAGCGCTGCACGGACAAGGTTCCAGGGGTGACGGGTCCGTGTAGATCGGAGTGAGAATCGCCGGGGGCTCAAGAAGACGCGAATGGTCGACGTGGTTGTTTCTCCAGGGAGTACGACCGATCTCTGCGTGTAGCCCGCGTACTGGTGTACACGGTTTGTTCTCAATAGCATGTACTGTCGTGACCGCTGCCGCGCGTCAGTGGTCCTTCTCCCAAGCTTCTCCTCCATACCTGATCACTGTGCAAATCTCCGTGCGCAAGACACGGCATGAGTATGGCATAGCCAATCAAACGCCCTCACCAAGCCCGATTTCCTGAAGACACAAGTTGCGGTATACCGCCATTCATCGCAAATTAAGGTGAGTAGGAACGCGGGAAGGACAAGTTCGATTCCGCATACGACATCTGTGCGGGCGCAAATGTACGGCGCTTATTGTACGGAACTTGAATGCATAAAAGCTGTGCCTTCTGCCCGAGCATCCTCGAAGCATCGAACATACAGCTCTACAGAGCTTGAGAGATGGAACACCGAAGCGCTATGAGCCCGCCGGAAGCCATACATAGGCGCTCTAGAGGTATTATATTCCCTTCTTTATTCTTGACATGCCTAGTAGTATGCCTAGTAGAGGCAATCGATAACGTAGTACAGTCAATGAGATGTGACCGACTCGCTCGGGGCTCACAGTCCATAAGTATTGCACAGCGCAGGTGCTGGCCGCGGATATCCTCTGCTAGTGTTTCCGGTCCGAGTTTCCGAACCGCTGACACGCGCGAAGCCGCGGCGGCGGCGACCTTGTCCTTACCCTCCATCATCGGAAGGACAAACTTCCTATGTAATAACATCGTGCTTATCGTTACTGCGATGATCTCTACGTGAAATGGGACGACGGCAGCGTCTATTCCTTGGTGTTTTTTCAAGTCCGAAGTGGTCGGACTCGGAATGCACGCCTGGCATAGAAGCGATCGGAAGTATTCAACTACAGATGCTAAGCGATCGCGAACCTGCCAGCGCCTGCGCTTCTCCTTCGATTCCCTCATACGACCTCGCATTTCACCGCCTTTGCCGCCTCGCCAACACATGCCAGGGATGATATGAAGATAGCGAAGCGCTCTGCCATTTGACATCTTGTGTATATAGCCACAACACCAAGCAACATCATCATCTACTCCCACCGCTCATTCTTGCTCCGTTATTTTCATTCGCCTTCATCATGGCACGTGCTTCATCGACTATGTATTTACGTTCAGATGCTGAATGCGCTCAAGTCCTGTGACGAACTACCTGGTCTCTCGGTGAGTACTCCAACTGCACCCAACATGGCTGCGGTGTTGAACGAGAATACTATAGGTCGCATTTCATGCGCTCTCCGATGCGCAGTGGAGACTTTACCGTAGTACCCGGAACCTCGCTGACCTTGACGCGGCGATTACTACCACACAGATTGCCATTGATCTGGCCGTTGAACTCGGACCGAGCTCTGCCGATCTTCTATTTGACTTCGGAGTTCGGCTCTATACCCGTTTTGAGATAAATAACTCTCTTGATGACCTCGATCGTGCAATCACGCAGCTACAAGACGCTGTTATGTTTACTTCGGATGCTGATATTGTACAGCCATCACGTCTGACGGTTCTCGGCCGTTGTCTACGCGAGCGCTACAAGCACCTAGGCCATCTCGAGGATATTAACGATGCTGTCACGATGTACTGTTTAGCAGTTGAGGGTGCTCAAGATGACGATCTCAACAGGCTTTTGCTTCTAAGCAACTATGGTGCATCTCTACTCGAACGTTTTGAGAGGATAGATGATCCTGAGGATATTGCGCGCTCCATCCAAGTACTCAAAACGGCTGTGGATGGCAGCTCGGATCAGGATCCCGCCAAACTGTCGCGACTGAGCAATCTGGGCGTTTCATATATGCTATATTTCAAGCGTAATGGGAATCTCGAGAATCTAGAACAGGGTATCGTCGCGCATCGCAGTGCTGTCCAGCTCATGCCGGAAACGCATCCCGACAAGCCGTCGCTATTGACCAACCTAGGCCTCTCACTTCTCACACGATATGAACAGACAGGGGGGGTTGAGGATCTTGAGCAGGCTATCGTGGCACAATGCAGCGCCGCTGAGCTCTCGCCGGATGGGCATCCCGACAAGCCTTCGCGATTGAACAATCTGGGCAGTTCCTTGACCAGGCGTTTTGAACGTACAGGTGAACTCGAGGATATTGAACAGGCGATTGTGGCCCGTCGCAGGGCCGTCGAGCTCACGCCTAATGTGCATCCCGACAAGCCCTCGCGATTGAGCAACCTGGGTAACTCGCTTCTCAAGCGATTTGATCAGACAGGGAGAGTCGAGGATCTCGAACAGGCTATTGTGGTGCAACGCAGCGCTGTCGAGCTCACGCCAAATGAGCATCCTGACAATCCCTCGCTACTAAGTAATCTGGGAGGTTCATTGACTAGGAACTTCCGACAGACGGGCGAAATCGAGAACCTTGAACAGGCAATTGTGGCCCGTCGCAGGGCCGTCGAGCTCACGCCTAATGTGCATCCCGACAAGCCCTCGCGATTGAGCAACCTGGGTAACTCGCTTCTCGCGCGATTTGAACAGACAGGGAGAGTCGAAGATCTCGAACAGGCTATTGCGGCGCAGCGTAGTGCCGTCGAGCTCACGCCGGATGGACATCCCGATAAGCCGTCCCGATTGAGCAACCTAGGAGGTTCACTGACCAGGCGCCTCGAGCGCACAGGCGAACGTGATGATCTCGAGGAGGCTATCGTCGGGCATCGCAGCGCTTTGCGGCTCACACCAGATGGGCATCCTGACAAACCGTCACTATGGAATAACCTGAGCACTTCGCTTCTTACGCGATTTGAACAGACAGGTGAACTCCAGGGCCTTGAAGAAGCTGTTATGGTACAACGCGAGGCCGTTGCGCTCACTCCGGATGCACACCCCAATCGGCCATCGCAGTTGTGCAACCTGGCAGGATCCCTGACCTTACGCTTCGAGCGCACGGGCGAGCTCCATGACCTTGAACAAGCTATTGTAGTACAACGCAGGGCTGTCAGGCTCACGCCCCATGGACATCCCGACAGGGCATCACAACTGAATAACCTCGGGGGTCTCTTAAGTAGACTCTTTGAGAAGCTCGGAAAACGCGATAGTCTTGAAGAGTCCATCATGTGTATTCAAAAGGCTATCGAACTGACGGCTATTGATCATCCCCTGAAGCCCACACTTCTCGTTCATCTTGGTCAGGGGCTAAGAAGCCGCTTCGAACTTTCTCGCCATCTCGCAGACCTTACATCGGCCATTTCTGCGATCGAGCTTGCTATTGAACTCACGCCCGATGAGCATCCAAATCTATATCAGGCTTATGATTCCCTTGCAGCATGTTTGGACAGGCGATTCGATCATCTAGATGATATATCTGACATAGAACGAGCGGTCGCTCTAGCGTCAAAAGCGGCGGGGGTTCTGCCCAAGGACGATCCTCGAGTAACTCTGTTATTGGATAACCTAGGTAGAAGGCAAAAAAATCTCTTCAATCATTCTCCATCTCGACCCAACTTCGACGCGGCCATCGAATCCTTCACAAGAGCGACTCTACACACACAAGGAACTCCTTTTCTTCGCTTCAAATCTGCTCGGAGATGTGTTCGAATGATTTCCCAGCATCCACCTTTCAGCTCCTCAGACGCACTCCTTTCAGCTCACTCGCGAGCAATCGGCATTCTTCCTGAGATCATGTGGTTGGGCCATGACATCCATCGGCGCTTCGAAGAGTCTTCCCAACTAGGTCATCTCGTCTCTACCGCCGTGTCAGTCGCCACGCACGCAGGGGCCCTGACAAAGGCCGTAGAGTGGCTTGAAACGGGCAGGGCTATCATCTGGGCCCAAATCTTGTCCTTACGCACGCCGCTTGACGAGCTTCAAAACAGGTGCCCCGATCTTGCCGAATCTCTGCAGAGTGTTCGTACACGACTTCAGCTATCCGTCCATGACACGTTCACGCACGACGTGCGCACCTTCAGTGATATTCCAGGCTTGACGATCAACCGTGCAGCGGATGACCACCGTCAAGCTGCCATTGACCACGACGCGGTGTTGAAGCAGATCCGCGTATTTCCTGGATTTGAAGACTTCTTGCTCCCGAAGACATATGATGCGCTCGTCCTTCCATCGGAGCTTCAGAGTGGCCCTATCGTCTTCATCAACGTTCACCCAGATCACTGCGACGCGATTGTACTCATCGGTGGAGGCACAGCCACGGTGGTCCCGCTCCCCGACTTAACGTTCGTCGGTGCGCATTTGATGCGGCTCCTCTGGGCGAAAGGACTCGCCGGCTTCCGAATAGGAAGATCTGGTATCAAGATGAATGAACTTCCCGAGGAGTGCGATCTTGAGTGGATACCGGACATCGAAGTCAAGTCTCAACGGCATACCGCCCTAGTAGTCGACGACGACGAGCTGAACATCTGCGCGCACGTTATGGAATGCACCTGGGAGTGGATCGTTGGTCCCATCTTACGTTCCCTTGACCTGGCAAGTCTGGTGAGTATCATCACGTCTACCACGGTCCGATACTGACACTCACCTAGAAACACGACGACCTCGCGCCTCATATCACTTGGTGCCCGACCGGACCGCTCACCCAGGTTCCTCTCCACGCTGCTGGGAAGTACAGCGAACCAGACGGCCCACGCGTATTCGATCTAGTCGTGTCGTCGTACACCCCTTCCCTCACGGCATTGAAGCGGTGCGCTGAGGGGGTTGCAAAGCAGCAGGGCGACACGTCGTTGCTCCTCGTCACTCAACCGAGTACACCAGGGCTTTCTCCGCTTCCAGGTACCAAAGCCGAGACCCGCGTCCTTCAAAGCGCCTTGAAAGATGCTGGCATCGCAGTTAGCGCTCTCGACCATGCGAGAGCGACAGTGACAGCTGTTAAGGAGGAGATGAAGCAGCACTCCTGGGTGCATCTTGCTTGCCACGGGTCGCAGAATCGGAAGGACGCCACGCGAAGCGCGTTCCATCTCTACAACGGCCCATTGACCCTTGCGGACCTCATGGGGACCGCCGCCGACAACGCAGAGCTCGCGTTCCTGTCGGCTTGTCAGACTGCGGTTGGAGATGCGGAAACGCCAGAGGAGTCTGCGCACCTTGCGGCCGGGATGCTCGCGGTCGGGTACAAGGGCGTCGTCGCGACCATGTGGTCGATCATAGACGCGGACGCACCCGTTGTGGTCGACGCGTACTACAAGAAGTTGTTAGCAGTGAGAGGTTCGGGGAAGCTTGGGAAAGGGGAGACGGGCGCGGCTTATGCGCTGCATGAGGCGACGAGGGTTCTACGGGAGAAGGTGGGAGAGAATAACTTCTTGCGATGGGTCCCGTTTGTCCATTTCGGCGTGTAGTTGAATGTGCTTGTTTGTGTTAGGCGGTCTTGATCGCTGGACTCTTGTATGTGAAGTCAATGTAGTTTGCGAAATTGTGTCATTATGGATCTTGAGTCTCCGTCCTGTACTTGCGGTGGGTGGGCCTCGAGGAATGCAAGAACTGCGAGTATATATTGACGCAAAACAAAACTGAATTGGCACACGGTCAAAGTGCTTCGGCGACGTGATGCCGAAGAGAGGTGGTCGTGGCGCGAAGGCAACTCGCGCGATACTGAACATGCGCATCCTGTCAAGCGCGTCGCACTCCTGTTCTCCTCCCACCATGACCATCACCTCTTCGCATCGAGGCGACTACAATTCATTTTGGTCATAGGTGATCATGCACTCGCCCAAGAAACGGCCTCCACACTCAGTCGACGACACGCTCTCCCCGTCTTGCCCATGCAAAGTTGAGGTTCGTTCCTCTCCACCGTTAGATACTCCAATGCTCCCCGCTCAATTGTCATCGTAGCAGACAATTCATCTCGCGGAGACATCGTCAGCCCACCAGGGCCAACCTTGAAGTCTTATAGTACATCTGCACTTTCGGTCGGATGAATGTATAGCGCGCTCAAGTCTAGCAAGCAGGCCATAGCTCGATTTAGCACGATGCACGCGAGGGCGCTCAAGTGCAAGCGTATGACCGTATGTGCGATGGTAGGCTATGATGTAGCTGCGAGGCGCGCTCTTCACGTCGTATCTGGCCTCACCCAGGGTGCTGACGGATTCACGCAGGATATGTACATATCGATGAGTTCATCACAACTGGCCCGCGAGAAACTCGGCCGTCAGGTTGCGCGGATCTCAACGTTGAGTGTGGAGGTACGCACCGCTCACAACGAGTGCCTGTATGAGTGCTAACGCGCCAACGCGCCAACGCGCAGCAGGACATGTGTAGACGTCTCCATTGAACAATATCCAGGCTACACAATCCCGATTCCTCTGTCTCGCGAGACTCACTCCTTTACCATTCACGAAGCCGAACGGATGTGCACTCCATGTTACGATAGTGACGCCTAGCAGTTCGTGAATAGTGCCCTCGAGGCTCGGGCGCGGGCGTCTAGCGCCCTGGTACCGTTTTGGTGAGTACAATCATCGTCCCTTCGCGACTAAGAGTAAACATAAACTCACGCGACTGCTCAGTGCAACGCCAGGAGCCTCTGCACGAATACGGTCCTTTGGACCGCTCCGGCAAATGTTGGGACAAGAGCGATCTCGGCGCGTTCCTCGCGTCCAGATGGAGGGACTGGAGATCTTGCATAAACATATCTTGCGCGTATATTGACAGTTGACGTCGGCGATCGTGCTCATTCCCGCCATAGATTATAGATCTCATGTTGTATATACCCCTTGCTATCCATTCACTAATCATCATATTCCTCATACCCTCGTCCTTGTCAACTGGGTGCAGTACTCGCCCGATTCATCAATTTCACCTGCAAGCTTCAACCCGTATACGCGCCATGCCGGTCAGTGATGTACGCCGGGCCGGAAGAAGCTCTCTTAAGGATCACCCTACAAGGGAGAAGCGCTCGTGTACATGGCTGCATGAATGTCATTGAGAGCACAACTATATACGTTACATTGAGCTGGTAGAGAGGGAACGCCCGGGCGCGATATTCGGAACGACAGGCCGAGCATGTTCACTCACATGAACATCATCCCCTCGTTCTTAGTCGAGCGAGCGCAGTCTTCGGCGAGGGATAGAACCCGTCGCGAGTGGTGAACGTCTTCATATCCTCTTTCGCCATCGCGTAGAGCGGGTAAGAACCGAGTTGAATGGTGGTGCTGAAGTGAACGCTTGTGCGAGAGACCGCAAGCAAGCAAAGACCGGCGCTGTGGTGATGGGAGTAGTATATGCTGAGAGAAGAGAAACGAACAAAGGGGTTCGCGAGTGCAGCGTCGGCTGCCCGTCGACTCGCGGGGGCCGCTCAACGTCTTGCTCATCCAGTCATTACGTTCGACCAAGCGATCCTACACCCCGTCTACCAGCCCGATGACCCTTCCCTCCGTCAGCTACTTTTCCAACGCGGCCAACGGCATCGATATCTGGATTTTCGTTCGTCGAGAGCGAGAATGAGTCGTCGAGCTCCGTCTGGAATGTGCAGCCAAACCGCGTCCGAAGGGGTATACAGCGTGAGAGAAGGTATATGCACCTTTCGGCCTTGCGCGCGGTGCCGTTTATCGATCCAGGGTAAAAGTCTCTGGTAGGTCGGGACGGTGGAGAGCTCCAAGTCGTCGTTGACCAGATCGAGCGCGCAGGTGGCGATGGTGGGGAAGCACTGAGCCGGCATCCGTGGAGGTTGAGCGGGTATTATCGTCGTTGTATGTGCATGATCGTAAGGCGGCAGGCGCCAGCAAGACCGAGAGAGCTGTGGCGGCCAGACCGGTCAGACCGGGAGATGGTGGAGGCAAGAGAAAGGTCGTGTCAATCTCACGCGTTCGCGCGTTGAAGCCGAGAAGCGACTCGGAGACTACACCGCACCCTTACTTGCTCCAGACCGTCATCATGACCGCGGTCGCATTTCGCCCGTAGCATCGGTCACTGACAGAGGATCTGCTCTTTTGGAGGGAGCGCGTTAATCACCAGAACCCATGCGTATGCACGCCTATGTTGCGGGTCTCCGCGCGAACGACGTCGACCTACAATGGCCAGCATGACCCGCACCATCATCGGCCTGGACACCATCACAAGCTTGTCATATTCATGCAAGCTTTAGTTGAGGCTGACGGCTGGCAGGGAATGGCTGTCGGTCTGGCGAGCTCACGACGGTGCGATCTGTCGTCGGCTATCACAAGGTGTGGGTACCGGGCTCCTGTCCTGAGGGTTGGCAAAGTGAGTACAGTGTTTTCCGTACAAGTCATACTTTTGGCGTGCATGTATTGACTTTGTGTGCTAGACTCTTTCTTTCTGATCATCAACCGCCAGCCCAAGATGCTTAAGCGCGTTCGGCTTCCTGTACCCCGCGATACTCTGGGCTCTACGAAGCCCACAACGTATAGCCCGTCACCCACGCTGCGCAGGGATCCGCCGTGTTAGTGCTTCATACCGGCGCATGCACTGGAACGTGGAATGGCCATGCGTCCGGTCTTCGGAGTCTCACTACCCTGGCTTTGGCGTTGCTGTGCCGGGAAAGCTCTTCGTGTGAGTACTAGTATGGTCATCCGAGCGCTACAGATATCAAAGTTCTACCCTAGTTGGCCTCTCTTTCCAATAGTGCTCACCATCACTGGCGAAATCCGGTCCGAGCGGCCCTCGCTTGCTGAGGCTCATGAAAATCTCGCGATGGTCTGAGGCTTAAACCTACGCCATTCGAGCGCCCTGTAAGCCTACTTTGGCCCCGAAATATTGGCAGACCTTATGTGCGTAATCCGAACTTTTCTCAAGTCGTACTCTCATACTGAAGCTGCCCTCGTAAAGTCGTCATCGCCTGTGTCAATCCCTGCCAAATGCAGGATCGTAAAACCGGACAGGATTATTCGGAACGCGGCAAACGCAACCACGTGGGCTATATGGCGCCCCTCGCACGGCCCAGATTTCGCTGTGGCGAGCGAGGGACAGGCGCTCGAAGGATTGCCACACAATCTGCAGGAGGCGCCTACGGCGAATGCTGTGACTTTCGCGCAAGCGCAGGTGCTCAGTCCTGGGGCTTCTATCCCGGGGCTTCTATCCCGGGATTGGCTTCGCCTACTGCTATGTTCCCCAGCACAGGCCTCGGAAGGAGAAGGTCGGGCAGGAATGATCCCGGCGCGTTCCTCGAGCATAAGTAGATTGAGGATGTTTTGCATAACTCTATCGTGTACATATATTCATTGCTCTTAATCGTGCATAGTTGCTTGTGTAAGGACCAGATACTACAGATCTTCATATCATTCTCATGTTGTATGTAGCCCTTGTCATTCGTGCTCTACTAAACATTATCCTTCTCGCGCTTCCAGCTGGGCGCCAAAGATCCGATCCCCGCAGCGCAACAGCTTGCACAGTGCGGGCTTACCCGCTCCGAATGGGATCTAGTGATGCGCCGCGTACGACGCGTTCGGTGCGTGTCGGTCGTATGGGCCGTGAGGGCTCGAATGAGGGTAAATTGTTGTCGTCGGGGAGGTGGAAGCCGAACAGCGTGATGCCCTTCGGGAACACGCTCTTCTTCCTCCGCGCCCCTCCGCAGCCAACATTCGAGTGTAGAGATAGCGCGTCGACGTCGTGGTCGAGCGAGGCGATCGAGTCGTTTGCCAGCAGCCGTTCGAGGTCAGAGTACCGTCGATGTTGACGCTGCTGGTGCGGGTTGGAGGAGGGAGGGGGAGTGCGGATGCTGGATAGGCAGGGGCCGAGCGCGGCGTGGAACGCGTCGGACCATGAGAACGTCGCCATTGGACGAGGAGTGCTGGCCGTTTGGGATGGAGAGGTCGACGCGTAGGAGGGATGTGTCCGAGGAGACGCGTTATCCGGCAAGGAATCACATGAGGGCTTCGGGTTTGATCGCCGCGGGCGCGGGCGTGTACTTTGTCTTTTGCCACCACCTTCCGCTGTATAAGCGTGTAGCTGTGCGGACTATAGCATCCATTATGCTGCCACTATGCTCCCTTGAAATACTGTGTGACAATGTCAAACCGGTTTTGTAGCTATGCGCGTCTTACACCATCGTCAACCTCACCCGCACTTGCACATCCCGCTCGTACCAACACACCCGCCCGCCGACCAGTTACGGATGAATAAAGCTTCTCTTTGCGAGCGTATACTGTAGCTTCCACGCGCCGGAGAAGATCACCAACAACCCTCCACTTGCTGGCGCGCGGCGGACCCCATTCCCCCTCTTATCGCCCCGATTCAGCTCACGCTCTACCCACATCTCGGAGGTGCGCCCGCCCGCCAATGCCCAGCCGGTACTTATCACGCTCATCTCCGCTCAGGAAAGAGGACCACCGCAGACCGGCATCCCGCCTACCCAAGTGAGTCATCTCATCCTCAGCCTTTGGTTATAATTCAATCCCACGCAGGATATCATCAACACCCAGAGGTTAACCCTCAAGCACAGAACACCTCGAGGCCAAATCTGCCCACACTTCGACCTAACTCCGACCCCACTCGTACCTGGTCATTCCTCTACCGCCCATATCTCTCTCGTCGAGGTCCTGCGCCCCCGCTCGACGTCCCGTTTCTACGCGCGCTCGGAAATACGGCGATACCTACAACATACATGCACTACTTGGACCTCCTGCGCCGCTCTCGCAAGTGCACGTTCTCGCATCCTCTACGATAGCGTACCGGGGGAAATACTGGCCGGGCAGGGTGTACGCGACAGGTCCAGCGCATTAGATGAGGGTCGGCATGTACCCATGCGTCGTGATGGGCTGGGATGCAAGCTGCTGGCCCGGAGAAGCTCTTGCCGGGGCACGAGGCGGCGCGGGCTGGGTTGGAGGAGGCATCCCGTTTTTGTTGGCAAGTAACGGGCGGTTATTGGTGCGTGCTCTATCAGTGTGTATCTGGTGTGGGCGCTGATACGCTCGCATAAAGCCTCAGGCATGCGGAGTACCTGAGAATGTTATACTTTGACTTTCGAGTACTGAGTATCTCGCCAGACTACTTCTCACTCATCATGGCCCTGGCACTCGAAGCATAAATCAGGGTCATGCGGAATGCGGCGCGAGTATGGCATAGCCTACAGGAACGGGGGAGGCACGAGTTCAAATCCACATACGACATCTGTGCGGGCGCAAATGAAAGTTCGATCTACAGCCTGAGCGTTCTCGAGGCCTCGAACATACAGCCTTACGAAGCTTCAGAGATGGAACATCGAAGCGCTATGAACCGTCGGAAGCTGTATATATTATACCCGGGCGCTCTAGTAAAGATATATACACCGGATATAATATATTCCCTTCTCTATCGCTCTCGCATATGTGGGAGAGAAAATTGATAACGTAATACCAAAGTCAATGAGACACGACCGACTCACTTGGAGCTCACAGTACATACAGCGCAGGTATCGGCCGTGGATAGCCTACGCGCGTTTTCGGCCCGAGTTTCCGAACCGCTGACACGCGCGAAGCCGCGACGGCGACCTTTTCCTTCCCTCCATCATCGGATGGTGAAATCTGGGTTAAAATTCCTTTCAATCGCATCGCCCTTATTGCCTATATGAAATAGAACGACAGCATCGCATATGCTCTGTTGTTATTCGCGTCCGAAGCGGTCGGACTCGGAACGCGCGCCGCCGGGCACGCACCTGCTGTGCGGCCAACCGACAAGATTACATTTCATATTCACCTTGCGTCTCTTGCACTCCTACTTGGATGAACTGTGGCGCTAGGTCTCACCTCCTTACGTCCGGTGTCACGGCGTAGAAGCGGGGTGTGCAGCTACAGACGCGCTTCGATTCCCTCATACGGCCTCGCATTTCACCGCATTCACCGCATTGCTAATAGATGCGAGGCATGATATGGAGAAAGCGAAGAGCTTCGCCATCTCACATCTTGTCTATATAGCCACGACATCAAGTAGCAGCCGTAGTCGATCTCACTGCTCACCTTGCTTCGCTGCGCCATGGTACGTGCTTCATTTCTTAGACATCTGTATCCAGATGCTGAACGCGTTCTAGTCCCCCGATGCACTACCTGGTCTCTCGGTGAGTGGTCCACTGCACTCAGAATGATCACGGTGTTGAACGAGAACACCACAGATCGCATTTCATGCGCTTTCTGATGCACAGTGGAATCTCTATATGACTACTCGGAACCCGGCTGACCTGGACGCGACGATAGACACCACGCAGACCGCCATCGATCTGGCCGTTGAACTCGGACCAAGCTCTGCTGAACTTCTCTTTGACCTCGGACGTCGACTCCGCACTCGCTTCGTGCTGAATAACTCTTATGATGAGCTCGATCGTGCAGTTGCGGCGCTACGAGACGCCGTTACGTATACGGCAGATGGTGATCCTGAACAGCCATTACGGCTGACCTTTCTGGGCAACCGTTTACACGAGCGCTATAAGCGTTTGGGGCGTCTCGAAGATCTTGACGATGCTGTTACAATGTTCTGTTTAGCAGTTGAGGGTACACAGGATGGCGATCCCAACAAGCTCGTAGCTCTGAGCAACTACGGTGCATCTCTACATGAACGCTTTGAGAGGATTGATGATCCTGAAGATATTACGTGTTCGATTGGAGTACTCAAAATGGCTGTAGAATGCAGTTTGGATCGGGATCCCGACAAGCCGTCGCGACTGAACAATCTAGGCAACTCATACGCACGATGTTTTGAGCGTAACGGAAATCTCGGGGATCTCGAGCAGGCTATCTGGGCACATCACAGTGCCGTCCAGCTCACGCCGGATGGGCATTCCGACAAGCCGTCGCGATTGAACAACCTGGGAAACTCGCTTCTCACGCGATTTGAACAGACTGGGAGAGTTGAGGATCTTGAACAGGCTGTTGTGGCGCAACGCAACGCCGTCGAGCTCACACCAGATGGGCATCCTGACAAGCCCTCGCAATTGAACAACCTGGGCAACTCGCTTCTCACGCGATTCGAACAGACAGGGCGCGTTGAGGATCTTGAACAGGCCATTGTAGTGCAACGCAACGCTGTCAAGCTCACGCCTGCTGGGCATCCCGACAAGCCCTCGCAATTGAGCAACCTGGGCAATTCGCTTCTCAGGCGATCTGAACAGACAGGGCGCCTTGACGATCTTGAACAAGCTATTGTGGCGCAACGCAACGCTATCGAGCTCACGCCTGATGGGCATCCCGACAAGCCGTCGCGATTGAACAACCTGGGCACCTCGCTTCTCACGCGATTCGAACAGACAGGCAGCGTCGAGGATCTCGAACGAGCTATTGTGGCGCAGCTCAGCGCCGTCGAGCTCACGCCTGATGGGCATCCTGACAAGCCGTCGCGATTGAGCAACCTCGGAGGTTCCTTGACAAGGCGCTTCGAGCGCACAGGTGAACTTCAGGACCTTGAACAGGCGATCGTGGCACTTCGCAGGGCCGTCGAGCTCACACCAGAAGGGCATCCTGATAAGCCATCGCAGTTGAACAACCTTGGGACTTCCTTGACGAGGCGCTTCGAGCGCACAGGTGAACTCCGTGATCTTGAACAGGCGATCGTGGCCCGTCGCAGGGCCATCGAGCTCACACCGGAAGGGCATCCTGACAAGCCGTCGCGATTAAGCAACCTCGGGAATTCCTTAAGTAGGCTCTTTGAGAAACTTGAAGAACGCGGTAGTCTTGAAGAGTCTATTGCGTGTTATGAGAAGGCTATTGAACTGACGGCTGATGATCACCCCCAGAAGCTCTCACATCTCGTACATCTTGGCCAGAAGCTGAGGACCCGCTTTGAATTTTTGCACAACCCCGCAGACCTTGCTACCGCCATTTCCGCGATCGAGCATGCCATTGAACTTCAGCCACATGAGCATCCAGACCTATACCATGCTTACGATTCCCTTGCGGCATGTTTAAGCAGGCGATTCGATCATTTCAAGGATGTCTCTGACATCGAAAAAGCGGTCGCACTCGCGTCAAAGGTGGCGAACCTTCTGCCAAAAGACGATCCTGAACTGGCTGCGACGTTGATTAACCTCGGTCTCATGCAGGAACGACAATTCAATCGTTCTTTAAGTCGATCCGACTTTGACGCAGCTATCGAGTCTTTCAAAAGAGCGACTTTGCACACTCACGGAACCCCTTCTGTTCGGTTTAAAGCCGCTCTGAATCATGTAGACATGGTTTCTCGGCATCTAACTTTCAGCACCGTAGAATCGCTCCTCACAGCGCATTCACAAGTCATTGATATTCTTCCGGAAGTCATGTGGCTGGGCCATGATATCCAGCGTCGCTTCGAAGAGTCCTCCCGACTGGGTCGTCTCGTCTCTACCGCCGTGTCAGTCGCTATATCTGCTGACGCACTGAGACGCGCTGTCGAGTGGCTTGAAGCGGGCAGGGCTATCATTTGGGCCCAAATCTCGTCCTTACGCACCCCGCTCGACGAGCTTCAGGCCGCATTCCCCGATCTCGCCGAATCTCTGCGCGGTATTCAAACGCGGCTTCAGCGTTCTGTGCATGGCACTTTCGCGCACGATGTGCGTACCTTTGGTGACATCCCAGGTATGACTATCAATCCTGCAGCGGATGATCATCGTCAAGCTGCCATCGACTACGACTCGGGTTTGAAGCGAATCCGCGCATCTCCTGGATTCGAGGACTTCTTGCTTCCGAAGAAGTATGACGCGCTCGTTCTTCCGTCCGAACTTCAGAGTGGTCCTATCGTGTTCATCAATGTCCACCCAGATCGCTGTGACGCGATAGTACTCGCTGGTGGCGGCGCGCCTACGGTGGTCCCGCTCCCCGACCTGACATCTGATCGTGCGCACTTGATGCTGGTCAACTGGAAGAAAGGACTCGCTGACCACGGTATTCGGGAGACTGGCATCGTACAGGACGAACCTCCTGAGAGCGATCTCGGGGGGATGCCGAGCACCGAGCCGACGTCCCACCGGTCTAGTGCTTGGGCAGACGACGACTATGATATTTGCGCGCACGTTCTTGAGTGCGCCTGGGAGTGGATCGTGGGTCCCATCCTGCGCTCTCTCGACCTCGCGAGTCTGGTGAGTATTGTGACATTCACAATGGCCCGGTATTGACACTCACTCAGGAACACGACGACATCATGCCTCACATCACTTGGTGCGCGACCGGACCTCTCACGCAGGTTCCTCTGCATGCTGCTGGGAAGTACAGCGACCCTACCGGTCCACGCGCCTTCAACCTCGTTGTGTCGTCGTATACCCCATCCCTAACGGCATTGAAGCGTTGCGCCGAAGGAGCCGGAAAGCACCTAAACCGCCCGTCACTGCTCCTTGTCACTCAACCGAATACGCCAGGGCTGTCTCGGCTCCCCGGTACCGAGGCTGAAGCACGTGTCCTTCGAGGCGCTTTGGAGGATGAGCGCATTGAAAGCAGCGCTCTTGACCACGCGAGTGCGACAGTAACGGCTGTCAGGGATGGCATGAAGCAGCATACATGGGTGCATCTGGCTTGCCACGGGTCGCAGAATCGTAAGGACGCCACGCAGAGCGCGTTCCATCTCTACCGCGGTCGATTGACACTCGCGGCGCTCATGGGGACAGTGGCCGATAAAGCGGAGCTCGCGTTCCTGTCGGCTTGTCAGACTGCATCTGGAGATATAAATACGCCAGAGGAGTCTGCGCACCTTGCGGCCGGGATGCTCGCGGTCGGGTACAAGGGCGTCGTCGCGACCATGTGGTCGATCATGGATCAGGATGCGCCCGTCGTGGTCAAGGCCTATTACAAGAGACTACTGGCGGTGAGAGGTTCGGGGAAGCTTGGGAAAGGGGAGACGGGTGCGGCGTATGCGCTGCATGAGGCAACGAAGGCTCTGCGGGAGAAGGTGGGAGAGGATAAATTCACTCGTTGGGTTCCGTTTGTCCATTTCGGCGTGTAGTCGAATGTGTCTGTTCGTGTTGAGGCGGACTTGATGGCCGGTATCGTATGTGTTGATGTAGTTTGCGAAATTGTGTAATGATGGACGTCAATTCTCTGTCTTGTACTTGCAGTGGTGGGCCTCGGAATGCATAACCGCGCTCTTGCGCTTTGATGATCTCGTTCAAGAGCATGTATATATTGGCGGCGTGATGCCGAAGATGGGTGGTCGTGGCTGAAAGGCAACTCGCGCTATGCGGAGCCTGTAGAGCGCGTCGCACTCACACCGGTTCCCGCTCTCTTCCCATCATCACCTCTTCCTCTCTTCTATTCTGTTTGGCACGAGACCTCCGGATACCTGAGTGTCAACCCCCGGCAGAAGATTGCGTCAAGCTTACACGATACAGTGCACTCTTGCTCACGGTCTACTCCTACATATAGCCGCTCCTTTCAATCACGCGCAACTCCATAGCCACCCCTCGTCTTGTGCGCGCCGTCCTCGCCGCATTCTGAGGATCGGTGCTCGCTTCCGCCAAGCGGACACACAGGCGCGCCGCCTTTACGGAGAACGCATGCTGGTGACAGCGCGCGGGTGAACCTTAGCTGCCGGACTTTGCCACTTCCCTCGTATGCTCGATGTAGCCTTGCAAATCTACGTTGTGTAGCACCCATCAGCGCGCCTTGGCGGCCCCATCCATATCCGCGTGCGCCCCTCCGCGCTCCTCAATATGCTATCCTTCGACGCACTCCCTGTGACACAAGTCTTGGGTCTCACCCACTGCTCTGCCGATCCGGTATCGAAACGGCGTTGACGGTCATGAACACACGGCGCGTGGCTTGCTCGCGGGATAGCCTTAAGGTTATGCTGGCCGGGCATCGGAGATGTGAGAGTTGGCTGAAAGACCATCTTCACATGGAGGCTACATTGCTGGTCATGCTCATAGTATGTGCTTTGCGAATATGGGTTATCCGTCGATACTCACATGCACACGTAGATTCTCTATGCATGATGCCTCGAACGTTGTCGCACATTACAACTCGTGCACTTCTTGGCCTATTCACTCGCGAAGGCTCGACCTACATACGTGAACGGGCGCCCAGCACACCCACAGGAAGCTCGGTCCCCGAAGATAGTGGTCACGACACCCTGGACGGCTTACCGTCTTCTCTCGACTCGTGGCTTTCATCTCGGGCGTCAATGCCGAGCTCAACGTTCGCTGAACGTTGAGGTCCAGGCCACAGACCTCATTCCAACGCTGTAACCCTTCACACCTCTCCACCCGCTTTCATCGCGACTCGTCGCTGTGAAGTGCGTACCACCTATTCGCCTCTATACCATATCCTCATCGTTGACATAGGCGATCTCTATTGCAACCCTAAAGACAACTCGCCTGGTGAGTGCTGTATTTGCAAACGCTATATTTCCCGTGATCTAAGGAGAAGTTTCAACAGATCTCGTGCCGTTTCAGGACGCAATATGAGCACGCCTGCCGCCTCTGGAAGCTCTTCGAGCGCGACGTACTACGCCATGAAGGAAATGTCTGACGGGTCGTACGCCAGTCTCAAAGACCCTGAAGCCGCTATCGACGCAGACTGCGAGTCTCTCAATACCCCTCAGCCCCGACCCTTCCATTCGAGCGTTCTCAGCTTCGCAAAATCGTTCGGCCGCCACTTGCTCACGATCATACTCTACCTCCTAATCCACATACCGCACGGCGTCATCATCCTAATTACCCTCGCTTTCGTCACCTTGCACGTCGGTGCCATCGTAATTGCGAATAAAGAAATTGACTGGCCATCGTTCGCCGACACCGACGCCGCCTTTGAAGAAATCCCCATCCACGCCGAATACGACGATTTCGGCCGATTCTTGTTCAAGGTCAATCATGGGGCGGGGATCGCGCTTATATGGTTGTCGATTCACGTGCCGGCTGTCTTTGGGATGGTGTTCTCAGTCAAGATGGGGATGAGAGCATGGGAAGCGCTCGAACCTTAGGCCGGCGATAGGCGTGTGGAGAGGAGGATGTCAGTCATGATCAGGCGTCGGTATGTCCGTTCAATGGGGCGGGGTATGTTGGCCGGGCTGACCTAGTGCTGCAGGTTGGAGCACCGACGCTGAACAGACTCGCGCACTGTATCGTCTACTTCGAGGCCCGAAATGTACATGGATACTATCTTGAAGAGCAAAGAGCCGGGTTCTCAGTTACAATATTCTTGTCAGATTTTCACGACCGGATGAACTGGTGCACGAAGTAGCACAAGCTGCGCGCTCTCGACTTCACTAGTAACGTGCATAGCCGCGAAGGATGAGCTTGAAAGATGATAGCGTGCAATAACACCCATGGCCTCGGTAAGAAAAGTCGTATAAAGCGCACGTTGAACTAGAGTCTAGTTAGTCAAGGCGTCGCTATGAGCGCGTTGCGCTCAATCATAGGTGGTAGAAAGGTATTCCTCCTGTGGGAGCTGGGTGCTGCAGGAAGAGAGAGGACGCGCCAGAGCGTGCGAGCCGCATGGCGCGCGTTGATGGATTTATCTATGTACGTGCCGAACAGCTCCCGAGAAGCCTGACCTCTTGCCACCACCATTGCGTGCAGAAATGGCTTTGCAAAATTTGATCTTCGACTGCTACATATCTTCATATCGCGCAGCCATCATCGGAAGCGCCTGCGCTGCGGTGTGAGCGAGATGGCCGGCGCTCGACGTTGCAGGGAAGCACGCTGTCGGGCGCTACTTCCGAGGATCGCAGGTCTACCGCTCGCCGCTCTGACACCGACACCGCCTACTACCAGCTTTGCGGGCAGCATAGACTCTCCGCCGTATTTTGCTTACTCTTGACAATGTGCGCGTCCATTCGCGCTTGCCGCCATACCTCCTCAGGATCCCGTGGCGGTGCGCCTCGGCCTACACGGCGTCCTCGTGCCCACGAACACCAGGACACAAGGTTTCCAAGGACTGTAGCTCTACGGATATCGAAGGACTTGAGCACAGCTTCACAACAGCAGGCGCGCGATACTGTGGTTCTCGCTAGCCGTAGTGAATGGGATTCATAAGGTCTGAAGGTGTTAAGCCATGGGAGCCTCCACTCGCCCATACGAACTTTCAAGTGAGCGTTCGCTCGCTCCTAGATTGTGTACAAGCTAACCAGATCTCAGATCTATTGCTCCGGAGGGTACCTCAGGATGCGCTCTTCATCTACGGATCACAGCGAGCTCAAAGCCGAGGAAACCGCCTTTTCAGATCCGCCTGCACTGTCGCCAGTACCCCTCCCAGCACGATCGAATTGTCATATCTCAGTCCGAGCCCGACAAACCCTCCTCATTCTCTCCGCCCTCCTTGCTCTATCTCTCGACATCGCCATGGCGATCCACGTGTTCACCGCGATCACCTGGACCTTCGCAGACACAACCAACACCGACCCTCTCTGGTGGATTGCGTTGACACTCATGAATGTTGGCATCGTGGCGGCGATGTGCTGGCTCGTTGTGGGGTTTCTCGCGCTCGCGGTTATGGTCGTTGTCAGGGGCTCGGAAAGCTGGGACAGGTTGGAGTGCGAGCTTGGTGACGAGGAAGAGGGTGCAGATCGACGGGAGGACATTGTATAGAGTGATCATGGTGCGTATCTGTCCATATTTGGATGATCTGTCCTTACTCATGTGTACAAGCAGGTTCAGTAGCGTTAGGGTTACCCTTGCTATGGCCCCCTTCATCTCAGATCTCCTCGCATATGCGACGATACCCATTTATCCGCCTCCTACTTCCCTCTAGACATCGGCAATCATCTCCGTTCTTGAACCTATCATCTCTTCCGCGCCTCATTTTGCTCTTGCATCCTTCTATCCCTTCGACCTATGCGCTTCCTCGGAGGCATACTCACGATGGTTCAAGAAAGCGCGCGCCAGGCGGCCGATTCGGAATGCACAGCCGCCGAGGATAGCTCTTCGCCTGGCGATGTATTTGGGCACCGCTTGAGTGTCCTTTTCTCTGACACCCCCGTGCATCCTCGGCGGTAGTGCAGAGGGCCATCAGGTCTGATACTTTCACGCCGTACCCTGCCGTACCACCAACGCACGTCTGCGTTCACCTCGGTAAGCGCTCCTTTCTGCGTTCAGGTCGGCCTTGAGAACTGATACGATGTCAGACGCCTCAAACCTGTGGCACTACCACTCTCATAGGCTCACGACACGTGCCGGCCGTCTTCGCTCTCTCAGGCTTAGCCATGTCTGCACCTGCGTATCCCTCTATCGTCTCTCTCGCGCATGCCGAATTCATCGCAAACTGCGGCTGCGGCGGCGCGTCGGTTACTTGCTGGGCGCCTGGCGTTGATGATCCTCGTCTCCGTTGAGATGCGTGCAACAGGGCGCATTGCAAGGATATCCAGGATGAAGAACTGAATGATGGGTATTACTGATATGTGACATAGACATCTACGTGTATCCTATGAACCCGTAGTAGAGCGTATAGATATGAAGCCCAGATCACTGCATTTGAGCCCTTCTCTTGATTTCTTGCGGCCACCCCAATAGCGTGATATGCTTCCAGTAGAATATATAGAAAGTCAGCCCTAGTAGATCTGGGAGTACGCGAAGACTCGGGTACTCATCCACCCAGAGATGATGATCATACCCATTGCGAGCAGAAGCAAGTAGTCTTTACACAAGCGGCCGGAGGGTGGCTTCGGAGTTCGGCCCGATGTCCGGGCGCGAAGGCATCGCCAAACGCGGTTCAACATCGCGCGGCCAGGTTGAGTTTCGACGACCATGAGAGCGACACGAGGCATACCACCTCCTTTCTTCTTGCCACCACCTTCGGTTCTCTTACTGCTTGGGACATGCAGGAGCAGTCTCAGCCAGTCGATCTCGCTCGCATATACAACGAAACGCGGCATGATTACGTGCATGAACAGTGCACTGCTGGTCGTACAAAATCTCTGCTCGACCACTTGCGTGCCCCTCTGAAAGATGTCGACACATCTTATGAAGCTAATATATTCGAGCGATGGGAGCGTGAAAGTGTCGCAAAAGCCCCTACGCACGTTGAACACGATGCTCGGTCACACAAGGAGACATTAATGGCTACGCTCCGTTACACAAACTTCAAGCATGGCGAGCCAGCTGAGCCTGTTGAACTCACTTGCACGACAGCAAAGCTCACGAATCTCGTCGACGTCTTTCCGCAGCATCCGCGATATGAAGCGTGTGCACCGTCAGACCATAACCTTGGGTATCGGGAGGGCGACGGGAATCACCCTCTGACAATTGCTGCCCCATACCTCCCATATGCAGATACCGTGGACTACCCACCGGTAGGCTATGAACCGGCTGCTTTCAAGGCGAGGGATTATCTCAAAGCGTTTGAAAATCAAGTGGACTGGAGGACATTGCGTGGTCCTGATGGTAAGCAGCAATCTTCACTCTTCAATATATTATACAGGTTGACAAACACATGACAGTTGATGTTGTCGCCTATAAGTTTATAGAGCGCGCTCGCTCGCAGCATGGGCTATCTTTGGATAGCATTGACGAGTTTTTGCTCGATTACGATCAGGAGTCTGCGAGAAAGGTGCTCTCGAAATACGCGCAGAGGTAAGGCACTTTTTTCGCGAATGCCAGCCCTCGTCATCTGATCATGCTTTCTCAGAGATCCGCCGTCCTGGGCGCATATTGGTGGGCAACAAGACGATCAGCTTCTGGACCACACACCCCGGCGATCCCCACAATCCGACGAACATCTCGACGAAGGGACCAAGAAGTTATGCCTCATATGCAAGACATTCTATTGTCTACGCCATAGTAGGTCTTCGTTCGCGAGCTCATGCCAGAGGGAAAGCTGAAGGTTGGCTAGCGGACGAGTATTACAACTGTAAAGAGCCTAAGTGCAAGTCGTATATACTTGGTTGCGGCCGCCCACACCATCGCCATAGTAAGTTCCTCCCGAAGTCAGCTCTCATTGCACACTCATTCGGGGATGCCAGTCACGCAACGCCAATACCTGCCTCAGTCGATTGCGAAGCGCACCGAAAACGAAATACGTGCGGCGTCTTTAAACCAAGCACCGTCTGATTTCAGTTGCGCTGCACCTTGCTTCATGACAATGACGCGAGACGATCAGGTGAGCGTTATCCTCGTCCATAATGTCAAGCTATCAGGGTCTCATTCAGTCACGGATAGAACGTAACGCGAAAGCGACTTCAAGACGAACCATGGTCGGAGGAAGAACGAGAGGGGTTGCTGACCACATTACAAAACTACGGGCCGGACGAGTCTCCGTGTACAATTGGGCGCCTCATCGGACAACCGTGCATCGATGTAAGAGAACACTCGCCTTGAATCATCGCAGGCTCGCTCACCGGCGTGTCGAAGATATGGTTGCTGCGATGCGATCTGATCGAAGAAGGCAAGCTCTCATTTACGCCGGCGGCAGGCGACAGGGAGTCGATGGATAGGACCGGTATCCCGGTCTATGACTCTGATGAACCTTGCTGGAGTACGTATTTGGTCTGCAAAGTTATCCAGGGCAAACGTCTGACTCTTGTTAACACAGATGACGATAGTAAGGGAGTGAGACTTAACGCCGTGTACGTTTACCGCCGTCACTGCGCCGAGATCGTCCACTGAAACCTGACCGTACTTTTAGTCCCCGACCATGCAATCACGTCGGACCATGTCAGGAATCCGACGATTGTGTGTGCCGACGTGCTGGGTTCCATTGCTCGTCGCTGTGCCGTTGCGAATCGGACTGTACGTAATTTTAGACTGGTGGACATGGCATGTCATCTCATGTGCCAATGCAGGTTGTATGCGTTGGAAAGGCTGTGGTTGTGCACAGCATGGATCGCCATGCCATGCACCAGGAAACAACAACTTTCATTGCCCTTGTGCGGAGGGGGGTCGGGAGTGTGAGGTTGGCACGTGCATCGGCTGCAAGTACGTCTCACATCTACAGCACGAGTCATCAGCACCTAACTTGACCTACAAGACCCTCGGTTAACTGCAAGAACATGGTGATACAGTTCGCTAAGCGTCCGGTACTACGAATCTATTTACCTCTTTCCCAGCTCTACTGATGTACCCACATAGCGACTCGAGGTCAAGATGGGCAAGTATGGACTAGGGACATTCGCTCTAGAACATATCAAGAAGGGACGCTTCATTGGAGGTGAAGACCCTCGCGCGTACCCGAGAGGCTCAGATTTTCTCACAAATCTTACTCCCAGAGTATACCACCGAGGTGAACATACTGGAGCATGATGCACATAAAGTGTAAGAATGACTTTCACTGTCTAGTAGCGATGCACTGATTTTTGCGGTAGACACGCACGCAAACACGTCGAACTCAATTACTCGTATGACACGACATTCGGCACTGCTGAGAACCCCAAATCGCAGAGACGAAAGGGAAGGAACAAGGCCACGAGCTCAGCGTCAACCTCAACCCAGCCGCTGGAGTTACCGTTCTACACGTATGATGCCGCTCGCATCGGAAGTGTCATGCGGTACATAAACGATAGCTATCCTCGCAAGAAGCATAACGTGGAAGCCCGAT
Organism: Peniophora sp. CBMAI 1063; assembly: GCA_900536885.1. Classification (NCBI taxonomy): domain Eukaryota; kingdom Fungi; phylum Basidiomycota; class Agaricomycetes; order Russulales; family Peniophoraceae; genus Peniophora; species Peniophora sp. CBMAI 1063. Next base: position 198,976 of record UWZB01000057.1, read on the forward strand.
GTACGTCCTTTCTCTCGCAGATATTTTCGTCCCATACTGACTATGCATTGCATCAGACCTGTTCGCACAGGGAGAGCAGCACATCGCCATATTTGCCAGTGCGATCCTTCTTTTGCGTCGGGATTGGCAAACACTAACGATTGGGAAATGTGACAGAGGACGCTATCAAAGTGGGACAAGAGCTCTTCTTGGACTACGGCAGACCCTACTGGCATCATAAGGACGATGAGATAGCTGATGCCGATGCTGACGTCGAAGACGAAGATGGTGAGGTATGAGAGACGGGAGAGACGTGGGAATATGTTTCCCATCGGTTGGCACAACGATGGGAAAGCAAATCGGCTATTAGACGTGTATATGGAATATATGGAATATATCATCGCAGAATATTATGATGGAAGATAACTGAGGTAGAACGAAACTACCGTCATGTAGTGCATGCGTGAGCTGAGAATGGTGTTCATGAAATCAGGGATGGATGGTAGAATCGCCACTCGCAGCAAGACCGCCTGGTAGTTGGAATGTTGAAACGTCCAGAGCAGCGAACGCAGATGTATCGCATGCGCCATTCTGCAATTCCCCGACAATCTCCTTGAGCTTAAGGAACAGTACAATCTTATCGTTGAGCTGCAAGGAGCGTATCAGTGCCGTACGATCTTCTGATACACAGCGGCTTGGACCGGAGTCTACGCACCTGATGGCTGACCACCCTACCGGATGTACTGGGAACAACGAAGAAGAGTGTCTCCGTAACCGGACCTCCCTAGATGTAAGCATGACATTGAGAGTCATTTATTCAGCGACCCACAAAGGGAGAACACGTACGGTATGGACCAGCTTGTAAGGTTGAAGATGCTCGTATATGAAAGGACTAGACGTTTTCGCACTCTTGCCTTTCTTAGGTACAATCGTCGGCTTTTCAGGCGTAAGCTTGGCCAAAACTCGCACGACTGCGTCCCAGACGAGTTTTCCGACGAAGCACACCACTCGCGGACGGTGACATCGGACTTTATCAAGCAAAGCTTGTACCGACGCTTCGATCTCAGCCTTCGATAGTTCTTTGGCCTGATATACGAGAATGAGGTTCGATTACGCAGTACAGAGCCGCACACATACCTCAGCAGACGGTCGCTCCACTATATTCGTCTAGTTCGAAGTCAGTACTGACCGAAGCTCGTAGGAAGGGGAGTTCGGCACTGACAAGACCAATGTTATACTTCTCGGGGAGAAGATAGCCGTCCGATGGTGATATCCGTGTCGGAGTAAAGCCTGCAATTCTGTTGATATGAACCAGCCCAGCGCGAGAAGCATCACGATACACTCACCGCCTTGATGTAGACACCTCCAGAAGTGGTTCGCTGGATGAGCGTAGTGTGCGCCCGACTCAGCGGACTTATAACCAGGGCTGTGCTCGTTTTAGTTCATCTAGTTCCCATGAGAAGCATAGGATACTCACTTGATACCGCAGAATAGGACTTCGTGAGGGCAAGTGTTAGTATAGTCAGGCTAACGTCGGCGGGTGAAACTCACCATCCAGCTCGAAACCGAGATGATCAGGCAGGCCGTTGAGGTGCGCGTATGTCTCAGGAGCCGCATACCCGCGCTTCTGCTTCTTCTGAGCCTTGCTTCTTGAGCTGGGTGCCGAAGGGTGCCGTTTTAGTGGCGGAGGCAAGGGTAGGTAGTCGTCGTCGACTGCTTCATGTTTGCGCTTCCGGCTTGACGAAGTGGGAGTGACGCGTCTCTTTGCGAGGGACACAGGCGTAATGGGGAGTGTCACTATCCCAGGCTCAAGCTTCGCAGGAGTATCGGACCGTTTCGCCGTGGACATATTCGTGAGGTTGCGTGGCGAACGACGGGGAAGCGCCTGAGGGCCGGGAGTCGCGGTCGGAGTGCGATACGAGTAAGACGCGAGCAAGCCTCTCATAACAGTCTCCGCCTTTGCGTCGGTTGCGGCGCGGCCGGGGTGGCGTAATTCTTCTGCCTCAGCCATTACCCCAAGGCTTGCTGAAGCTGAGGTAGCAGGAAGTGATGGTGCGGGAACAAGACGCGCTGAGACACAACGCGATTCGCCACTCGTAGCGAACGCGCACACGTGAGAAGGCGCGTCGCAATGTTGCAACCGCGCTTTAACTCGAACCACCATCATCCCCTCCCCAAAATGATTGACCACGGCTCTGAGACACCTCCAGATGAAAGAAGCCCTCTTTACAAGACTATTCTGCGCGTTCAAGCAGAGGTTCGAGAAGAGTTCGATGCGTGGAATGCGAAACACGTACAAGAAGTTCTTCTTGGCGACGTACGGCGGCCTCTGCCAGAACCCGCGTCTAGCCGCAATGTCGAGATCGAAGATATGCTCGGCTTACATGTCAGCACACGTTTTAGTAGCAGAGGGGAGGTACTGAGACCTCCATGGCTTGCGCCTAGTGCACCCGGTATGATGCTCCTTGCAAGATTCTCTACTAGCTGGGACTGAGCAACATGGTAGTGAATGTCCATTACGATACGAGCGACTGGGAGTTCGAGCCCACCCCTGAGTATGAATATTGCGCACCCTCAAACCGCAACTGCTATGTCGGCGACGATTCCTCTGCGCTGCTCTTCGATCCCTTGAGCGACAAAACGCGACCTAAAGAACACGAAGAATTCTTGGACATGCACGACGACTTCGCATGGACTACACTGGCTGATCCTGCAGGTACGATTGTTTTCCTCTGAATGACGCCCTGAGCTGATGTACTGCGCGGGTGAAAGACGAGTTCATAGTCCTCGAAACTGCTGTTCGCCTGCAAGAGATGCATGATGGGCTATCGCTGCAGGATATCCACGAGGAGAAGGTTCTCTCTCCTCCGCTATTCGACCACAAGACTATATGTGGTATCTTCAGTCATGGCAAAAACAGGTACTTTTTATTCTGTCGGTTGTCAATCATAGCTTAGTCGTACGCAATGTTGTCAATAGGGACTATCCCGAGTGGAACCGGCCTAGCCCGGTGCGCATCTTCGACCGACCAGAGAACCAATCAACGAGCACAAGCATACCTCGATGTCCGCATCGCGGTTGCGTTGCATCCTTTCCGTGCACTCTTCATGATCGTACGCTCTCTCCAGCTGGTCGTCATGTTAACTGGATGCTCACGGAATCCAGCAAAATCTTCGCGGAAGATCGTCGCACAGAGTTCAAAACCTGTGCTTGACTTACATACTCTCCGACAACAAAACGAGCCCTGCGGAGATAATTGCGGCCTCGCTCAGGGCGTAAAATGGAATGTGAGCACCCGTTCTCGTGATATCGGTTCCGTGAATCAAGTGTAACACATATGCAGGTTCAGGAGCCCTGGCCGGAGTCTGACGAGGAAGTGCTTCGTGACGCGCTGATGCAGCAACCGGCACTGCTCCCTTGTCTATACGCGGCTATGTGGGGCGTCCCTTGTAATGAGGTAAGTCTGTATAGCTAGTCCGAGTCGGGTAAAGACTGAACCGGACTCAAATGGCTTAGGTATTTACTCTCCGTGAGAAGATATTGCCCCAAGTGTATCCCGACCTCGACGAACAACCATCACGCCCAACTACGAAGCGGCGCAACAAGAAGAAGAAACCCGTTACGGAGCTTCGAAACGCACCGTATGTCTTTCTAGCGACATTGTGCTTGTAGAGATTACTGACAGCATCGAAGCCACGCGCCGTGCTCTCACGACGGTCCTTGTACGTCGAACGTGTGCGCATGCTATAAGGCATCCGGCTTCTGCGAGCGCGACTGTAGGTGTTCTGAAGCATGTACGGTCTTCACTCGAGCTTCAGTGTCGTTCGACTTATCTAATACCACTTAGGTGACCGACGATGGCGAGGCTGTACCTGCGCGAAGGGTTCGGGCGCTGCATGCGTCAGGAGGACATGTAGATGCGTCGCCGCGAATCGTGAATGCGATCCCGACGCGTGCGGGCAGTGTGGCGCCAGCGATGCGGAGGAGCAGAGCTGTGGCAACGTCTCTTTGCAACGCCGCTCATGGAAGAAACTCGAAGTTCGCCAAGCGACTTGGGGATACGGTGCATTCCTGCTTGAGCCGGCGAAGAAGGGTGAATTAGTGATTGGTGCGTGGGTGTCTTTTGTCTCGTGATGAGCAAAGGGTAATCGCGCTATAGAGTATGTCGGCGAGATCATAGCGCAGCCCACCGTCGATTCACGAGAGTAAGTCCGGCTTTATCGTGCATGTATAGAGCTCAAGTTTGAGAGGGATCATCTGGCAGATACGTGGCTAGAGAACGAGAGCGACACTATCTATATAACCTGAACAACGTATTCACACTCGATGCGTCCTATGCAAGCAACGTTGCGCGCTACATCAACCACAATAGCAAGCAGGTGAACTGTCAGGCTCGAGGTGCGTAGATAGTCCGTCGTGTTTGCAACTCAACTCACACTTCCTCAGTACGTCTAGTAGGAGGCGAACAACGGATCGCTATCGTAGCCGGCAAGTGCCACAGTGTAGATCTGAGAAAGACGCTGACGCAATTGTGCAGATAGGAATCTTGAGGTCGGTGAGGAGTTGTTCCTCAACTACGGAAAAGAATTTCCTATCCCCGGCGAAAGTCCCGAATAGCACGGGTGCATTGTGACATCAAGCACGCATGCTGCTACAGCGCATCGTGGTCTTGACGGCTGTACTCGGAAGTCACTTGTGTCACCGTAGACGCAGTAGATGGCAAGCCATGCAACAGCCGAAGAGGATCACGACAAGCACATGCGTATTAGTAGTACATACACAAGAACAGACAAACAGGGTAGAATAAGACCAGTCATTGCCAGACATCAGTCGTCGTGCTGCTCCATCGCTTCCGTGACCTTACTGTTGGATGCCGCGGCTTGATGCTGCGGGAAGTAGACGTGAGCACATGGATAGAACCCAGGTGCGAGGGACCGCAACGAACGCACCTGACGAAGCTTGACGAGGTGTATTTTGAGCGTCTCGGCGTACTGTTCGAAACCGAGGGAGCTCATGGCGTAGAGAATGTCCTCGCCACCTATTGTCTTGCGCTTTTCAAGCTGACATTTCTCCGCCGCTTCCGAGGTGATGAAGGAGATGAACTCGGACACGCACTCCTGGACGCACTCCTTTGCGTCTTTCGCGATCTTCGCCGTCGACGGCACCGAATTCTTCATAATCCGTGACACATTGGCGATCTGAGCGGGCCGGAGTTATATCAGTACCAAGTCCATCGCCGTAAGAGGTATACCTCATAGGGCAAGACGCACCGGCAAATATCTGTCCTGTTCGCGATACTCTCCGACCTCGTTCTCGGTAATAGGGGCGGCTTCGGGGACCTCCTTGGGCGCGTCGGGTTGGCCGTCAGCGTTGTGAGGCGCTATGGGCGCTATGTTGGCCTGGTATTCAGACATGGGTCGGGAGCTGTGGCATGATATCGGACAAAGTCAAGCAGCGCCGCGTGCTCTCCTCGTCGAAGCCCTCTCGTGAGAACGGAACCGCGTTGCCTCGGAAGCGCCTGGAAGCGCGCAGCGAACATCTTGGCAACGTACCGCCTCGAGCTCAACATGTCCGTGCCGATCTTTGAAATATATACGCCTAGTTTTATGCTCGTACGGCGTTCGAAAGAACAAGGTGTATGGCGCGCATCCTTCCAGGTCTCGGCCGGCTTTCTTAGCGAATGGCGACCCTCGTACCGATATGCACCGGGCCCGTGCATCCTGACCATGGACTGACGTCGTCGACGCGCTTCGCAACGGACAGACGACAGGATAGCACATGGGCCGGCAGGGGCACATGTCGCGATCCATGATCATCATAATATAACCTGTAACTGCAAAGGTAATCGAAGACGGTCGCTGGCTGTGCTCGCGTATAAAGCCTCGGTGCCTCTGGTTGAACGACGCCATTGCCCTCCCGGTTCCGCCTCTCTACCCAGGGCGATTCGGACTTCTTACTTATTGTTTCCTTTCGCCATGTTTTCCTTCGCCGCTCTTCTCGCTCTCGTCCCTCTCTCCGTCAGCGCCGCGACGCTGAACAAGCGCTCGATCAACGGACCCGTCATCACGGACAACTTCCCTGATCCGGCCATCTTGACTGTGGATGGCACCTACTACGTCTTCTCTACCAACAGCGGCGGCAAGAACGTTCCCGTTCAGACATCTACCGACTTTGTCAACTGGACGCCCCTCGCCGATGCGCTTCCTACGGTCGGTGCGTGGAGTACTGGAGTGAACATCTGGGCGCCGGACGTGATTCAGCTCGGTAAGTCTTCCGAAGTCTGCAAGAACAGCGCTTTGGCTGATGCAGACACACAAGGCACCAACAGCTTCCTCATGTACTACTCAGCGGAGGTAGCCAGCAACCCTGGTACGCACTGTGTCAGCGCCGCAACATCATCCTCGCCTGCCGGCCCGTACACTCCAATCTCTAGCGTTCTTGCTTGCCCCATTTCGTATGTGACCAAGTCTACTCCTGTTTTATAACGCTAATCAGGCTGTCAATGCAGTGACGGTGGCGCCATCGATCCCGTCGCATTCATCGACACCGATGGTTCGCTCTACCTCGCGTGGAAGGTCGACGGCAACAACATCGGCCATGGCGGGAACTGCAATAACGGCGTCGCCCCCATCGTACCCACCCCGATCATGATTCAGAAGATGACGGCCGACGGAACCGCTTTCGCCGCTGGCAGCTCCAAGACGCAGATCCTCGACCGCGGTGATGCTGACGGCCCGCTCATCGAGGCACCTTCGCTCGTCGAGAAGGACGGCACCTACTTCTTGTTCTTCAGCTCCAACTGCTACAGCGGTAGCCTGTACGACGTTTCATACGCGACTGCCTCCTCAGTTCTTGGCCCGTACACGAAGAGCTCGGCACCTTTGCTCATCACCGGCTCGCCTTACGCCCAGCTGTACTCACCCGGTGGACTGGACATCAACCGTGCGGGCACTCAAGCGGTCTTCCACGCCGACTTGGATCAGAGCGCCAGCGTTCGTCAAATGTACACGGCAGCGGTCACCATCAGCGGCACGACAGTAACTATCTAAGTCACCCTTGATCTGAATAATAGGTGAGGTGCTGTCACAAAGATTCGCTAGACACATGTACTGATCATCTTACGCAGCCAAGAATGCCCATACTATTACCAGTACTCCTACGTTACCGTATCGCGGATCTCTGACGTTCCTTACACTTGTACATGTCTTTTCGGGCCTTACGCATATTTATATATTTCCTCGGCAAACATACGTGCAGGCGCGAGGAAACCATAGCCGTAGTCCCAAAGCCAACTCAAAGAGTTGCCAGAGTGCTGTCAGTCGGGAATAGACTCTTACCGTCGTGTCATTCCGTTCTAGACGAGCGAATCACGGTAAATACCGCATCGAGGTGCAAAAAGACTAGCATGAGATTCCGGAATGTACGCAGAACAACATCTAAACCCATACATGACAAGGACAGATAGATACTCGAAAGACCAGGGACAAGAGGAATAGTATGTGGCAGGACACGAGGTGATAATTTAAGAGGGAGGACTGTAAGATGAATTAATCAGCTAGATTCGAGAGAAAGCGGAGTAAGGAGACGTACACAGGGGCGACCGAGGTCGACGGGCCGGGGTCAGTGGCGAGAGTGGGGAACGCAGAGGTCGCGCAGGCCTGCTCGACGTCGGCCTTCGAGAGACCAGCCGGGAACGTCGCGGCCTTGGTGAACGTCTTGGGAACGGGGATGACGTCAGAGCAGTCGACCATCTTGCTGGTGTCCTGGCCGAGCACGGCAAGCTTGGCCATCGCGGCGGAGAACGAGGTCATCATGTGTTGCTGGTTGTTGACGTTCGCCTGCCAGAGGCATGCAGTGCGCGAGTCGCGAGCGAGCTCAGAGTCGGACTGCAGCCGAATCTCGCCACGGAGCGGGGATTGTACCTCGCCCTGGTTCGCGCCGTTACCGGGGAAGAGCGTGCCGCGGAGCTGAGTCTCGACGAAGAACTGGGTGTCGAAGGTGCCGGGCGTGCTGTCGAAGGGGGTACCGGGGATGGTCGGGTCGACAAGGTCGGCGGCCGCAACGGTATGCGAAGCGAGGAGAGCGACGACTTCGGCGGGAGTGAAGCCGCCGGCGTCTGCAAAGCGAGCGAGAATGCTGTCGACGGTGTCAAAAGGCTCGGGAACGGTCAAGTCCTGTGCCGGTGCAGTGGCGTTCTTGCGACCGAGGAGGAACGGAATACGGGGAGCGCCAGGGCAGTTGGAGACACCGACCGCTCCCGCGAACTGGATGAAGTCGCCGACGGAGATCTCCGGGTGCGCCTGGACAAATGGCGTCTGGGCGTCTACAATGTCGTCGATACCGCCGTTTGCGTGGAATGCCGTTTCAGTCGACGCGAAGATGATCATGGATCCATCGGCACCGCCACTATTGATGTTCTAAGACCAAGAGAACATCCAGATAAAGAGTGTGCTTACCCGACGGCCGGGTTGCCCCGAGACACACCGATAGCGTCGTGGAACGTCAGACGAAGAGACTCGTGAACCTCCTCACCACACTCGCCACCGTCGAACAGGTTCGTCTGGATGTCTTCGAGGATGGGGAAGAGAACACAGCATGCCTCGTTGGCGGTGATGTTGCCGTCGGCGCAGGTAACGCGCTTGGTGACGGCAGCTACGAATGTCATCAGATGAATTGTTCATAGACAGGGAGGAACGTTTGAACGCTCACCACTGGCGGCAGTGGCGAGAGCAACGATGGACGCAAGCTTGACGAAAGACATTGTCGGCGTCTGGGGGATGGCCAGGTAGTGAGAGAGGTAGGCGACGAAGACCGTTGAAGCCTGGTCTTTCTCGTCCTACACCCTCTAGCCTTTATACGAACGGAGCAACACCTAAAGACCAGAGCGACTTCACAACAGCGACGTGAAGTCTGCGTATGCGCGGGAAAGCTATGGTATGAAAGTAGCAACGCCAAGCCGAACGGCAGGTTCCTGCGACCAATGAGCGAAAAGCCATTCTCCCTTGTGCGGGTACCCAATGGGCTCGATGTCCCGCTGTAGCGAGCTGGAGATCCAGTACAACGGGAGAAGGAGAGCCTGTATAGGCCCTTTAGGCGAGCGTGAGTGAGATACGGCAAGGAGAGCTGTGAGGCTGTCGCGCGCTCATGGGAGAAGACGTAACTTTGTCACACAAGTACAGGGTCAATGCGAGCAGTCCAGACTTGTTTGGCGACCCACGTGTTGGTGATCGTAGACCTATCGAAATAGTGTATCAGTTTGATAGGTCACGTTGGGCGCTGTACATCGCGGCTATCGGTGCGCACAATGGTTTTGAAGGCGAAGGCGAATGTAGGAAGATCACGGAAGGGAGTAGGGCGTATGAGTACGAGCGCATCATACTCTCTTCACAAAGGACGGCGACAGATGCTGTAGTTGTGATGGACAGCACATGCTGACGACAGGAGACCGTGGGCTTGCTTTGGCAGGAACATCTTTAGAAACACGATGCTCGGGAGAACGTGTTGGTAAATGAAAGCCAGTGTGGGAGACTGGACCTCAGGCGCCTAGCGAGGTCCGAGCAGGATCCAGAGGCGAATTCTCAGGCACGAATACGCGGTAAGTTGATTGGCGTACGGGCGTGAGTGCCTGAGGTGGAAGGTCGTATGTGAGCCTTCATTTTGAGTAACGTGAGATTCATAGTAGGATTGGGATGTCTCTCTGAGGGGGTCTGTGCCGAGAGGTATCTGAAGATGGGGTTCGTACTCGTATAGCGTGGGGCCGTCGATGCAACTGTGAGAAAGACAATACTTGCATATCCACTCGGGCAGCCGCAGGCAGATCGTACATACTGCAGTGTAGCAGATCACCACCGGCGTCTAGTATCATATAGCCAATAAGATTGGCGAACATCTCAAAGCGTAGGTTAAGATGAGGGAGGAAAGCAAGTCGTGATGGTCAGTCGGATATTAGGCAACGTCATCGAATAACGCGCGTCAGGGGCATCCGGAATTATCGGACCGGCTGCTTGGACGCGGCGTCGCGCGACTTGCCTGCTACAACGACCCCACGACCACGCGATGCCTCTACCCTTATAACGCTCCACGACCAAATGAAAAAAAACAAAAGCATAGAGCTGTATCCTGGTACAATGTGTTCTGAATATAATACACTTGACTAAACGCCGAGATGCACGAACGGGACCCAACGCATAAAGTTACTTTCCCCGACATTCTCCCGCAAGGCCTGCGTCGCCGCATGCAGTGCGTACGCTGCACCGGTCTCACCCATCCTCAACTCTCCGCGGCTCCGAGCCTTTATCAGCTCTCTGTAGAACATTTGGACGACGACTGGTGCGTCATCATCCAGAATGGACCAAGTCGTGCCGATGACAGCCTTGAACCCAACCGCGAGCATACCGGCGGCGAGATGCACGGATTCCTCGGGAATCCTCAGATGGCCGAGAGCGGTCTGGCACGCAGAGAGGAATGCTAATTCAGCATTTT
>UWZB01000057.1:219750-258446 GCA_900536885.1 Peniophora sp. CBMAI 1063
ATGGCTCTGCTAGACCACGTTCATGGCATACAACACCTCCCATGCAGTAATACATCCATACGCGCGATAGGGTCTGGACCTTCTTGAGAGTGAGATCAGGGAGTGTAATTGATGTAAGAGCTTTGTCTGGACGTAGAATCAACGCATCACAGCGTCTTTCGTCCACATTGATGAATACTACCGGCCCGTCTGAATGTGAGTGCGAGGCGATAAGCTGGTCGTATGGCTGTGAGAGCTGAGAGCCATCGAACTTGTGATACCCACGACGATCGTCCTCGGGCGGCATTCCCAGCGACAAGACCTGCTTCCAATGGAGAGCCCTGCCAGCTTCGAACCACTCCACGGCAAGGGTCAGAACGCCAAAGGAGATGGCGGTAGCTACCGCAGCGCTGACAAGTGCACCGATTGATAGCGGCTCCCTATCACCTCGACGCATAGCATGTTCGAGTTGCACGATGTCGGGAAGAATGGCCATGATACGCGAGTGCGCTGACAATGATGCATCCATGCTTGAGAGCGAAGGGTTCTCGGATAGCAGGGTGACGCATCGCTGAGCAGCTTGAAAGCGCAGTGCCGGTCTGCCAGATGAGCACACCGTTGCTTGTACTAGAGACTCCACTGCGCCGTCGAAGTCAACCGTCAGTCGAGAGCGCAGGTAAAGCTCGTATTGCGCCTTTCCCAGATTGGTTTGTACCGTAGTCATCCGAGGATCGTCATCGGTGATCACGTTCAACGACTTCTTCAGCAATGAGATTGCCGTGTTAATACTGTCAAGGGAACCTGCGCGCTCAAAGTATTGCATGAGGCAGACGCCCAGAATGCTGTAGCACATAGACAGCTCCGGACCTGAGCGTTCAGAAGCCGTTTCGAGAGCCGCATACGCAGCAGAAATGGCGCCCTCGATTTCATCCATCCCACGACTAGCCTTAGATCGACGACCAAGCTCTTGACAAAGGTGGATTAGCCTCATCAACTTGCGCGGATGATCATCCGGTGTCAAGTCGACTGCGCGTCGAAAGACGGAGATAGCCTGCTCAAGATCCTGAGGATCTTCGGAGTGGTCTAATGACAGAGCAGAACCTAGATTGTTCAGCCGCGATGGCTTACTGGAATGGTCGTCTGGGGTGAGCTCCACCGATTGACGATGCGCGGAGACGGCTTGCTCTAAAGCCTCGACGTCTCCCGTCTGTTCGAAGCGCTTGTGCAACGAGACACCGAGGTTACTGAGCCATGCTGATCTGTGAGAATGACCATCTGGTGTCAGCTCGACCGCCCGACGATGTGCCATGATCGCCTGCTCGAGATCTACGAGCTTTCCCTTGCGCTCAAAACGCGTCAATAGCGAGTTTCCCAGGTTACTCGAGTATGATGCTTTGCTGGGATGGCTGTCTGGTACGAGATCGTCTGCACGGCGCTGCAGGGACAGTGACTCCTCGAGATCCTTGAGATCTCCGGCAAATCGGAAGCGCGCAAGCAGTGAGTTGCCCAGATTGCTCAGCAGCACGGGCATGTCGGAGCGAATATCTGATGCCAACTCTACTGCAAGGCAATGCAGCGCAACAGCTTCCTCAAGATCTTGAACCCCGCCACTACGTCCGAAACGCTCGAAGATCACCTGGCCTAGATTGCTCAGAAGCGATGGCCTGCGTGGATCGTCGTCCAATATGAGATCTGTGGCCGATCGAAGCGCTTGAATGGCCTGCTCGAGGTCCTCGAGTATGCCCGTACGATCGAAGCGTTTGTAGAGCAGGTAGCCCAGAGTATCAAGTCGTGATATATCACGCGAAATATCGTCGGGAGAACCGCTGCCTGCAAGACGATGCGCCGCAATGGCCCGCTCAAGGTCCCCTTGCTCCTCGCTATGCTCGAAGCGAATGAAGAGCGACTTACGCAAATCGCCAAGGTACAAGGCTCGGCGAGGGTGCCCATCCGGGGTGAGAGTGACCGCGCGCTGATACGAATAGATGGCCTCATCGAGAGTCTTAGACTCTTTAGAGTGATCGAAGGATGTGAGGAGCATATCTCCTAGACGATTGAGACTGGATGCCAGTGCGGGAGCATCGTCTGGATGGAGTCCGCCGGCCTCCATGTGAGCGAAGACTGCTTGCTCGACGTCCTCGCTGTCCTGGCTGGGATTGAAGCGCATACGAAGGCAAAAACTCAAGAACTGCAGGTAAGATAGTTTCGTGAGATGTTCGTCCCGCGCACTGGGTTCCTCTACGTGGCGAGGGGGAAAAGCAATCTGCTTGAGGTCTTGCGCGACGCCTTATTAGAGTGGTTATCGAGTGGGGTAGAAGCTCGGCAGACTTGTGACACGCCGAGATCGCCCGGTCGCGTTCTGAACCTCGTCCTGCGCGCTTACATTGAGCATAGAACAAATTGCTCAGCATGAACAGTCGCGAGCCCTCGGCTGTGCCGTTGGGCGGTACAGCGTTGGGGGTGTTGTCACCGTGCAATGAGACGGCACGATGAAGATCCTCTGGCTTCCTGGTGTGCTGATAGTGCACAAGAAGCAAGCCGTTGAGTGTATGAGGCCACGAGGTCTTGTGGTGACCACCCGTTGTGTGTTCGACTAGACGCTGAGATGGTCAATGCAAGGTCTTCGGGAATCTCTCGTGCTTACTGAGCTGGAAAAGTGCGATTAGGGTGTTCCCGAGATCATTGAGTTTCAACAGCTTACGGGGATCATCGTCCGGCGTGGGAAGCACGGCCTCGCGAAGCACTCTGAAGCACTTCGACGGAGCGCTCGACGTCCTTCGCGTCTCCGCGCATAATGAGTAAAGCGCTTCCGCAAGGAGATGCCTGAGTTGACCAGTACATCAGACCTGTGCATATCGCCATTCGACATGACTCTGCGGCTCGATTGAAGACAGTCGTTGGATTGTCGAGGTCACCGAGAGACCCGGCGCGCTCGAAGCGCTGTAAGAGAGACGCCCGACCGGAAGAGACATTCCGCCTGGCCCAAATCTCCGTCGCTTGTGCGGGAAGGCGCGCTGATATGCGGCAATCGCGTGATCGAGCGCTGGTATGTCCATTGAGTGCATAGCGAGCCGCGACACGACCGCCGAGGCCGAAGGCAAGTCGCGCGCAAGCGTCTGAACCTTCGTACTCTCGTAGGTTGATAGCGACTGGGTGGCTGGACTCGCTATACTGACAAAAATGCGTCTAGACGCCTCCGCTCTTGTACGGTGCCCACAGGAAGTTGCCGAGTCGACGGATCCTGCGAGAAGGACCAGAGCGGCCTTCACGAGGTGCGGAAGTTTCGTCCTGAATGCACTCGCGTAGTGATGTACATTAGGGAGCTAGTAAGCGACATCACGCATACAAGTGATTGGCAGTTACGAGGGAGAGGGACGGCACCGCATATATCAATACATCCGCCAAAGATGACAAGGTCTTCATTCTCGAGGAGAGCGCACGATACGAGATGACATGGGCAACGTCAGATATTATTCCTTGAATAATCCCTTATCATAACACGACCTTCGCTTCTAGTGAAGAACGCGAGATTAGCGAGCCGTCAGGGGGAGAAAGATGATCGGCGCACCATAAGACGCGCTCGACCGAGCATGCGCGTATTCACACCACTACCACCCTCTTCGTCCTCCGCCCCATCTCCCTCACGCAAGCCCAAAGGAAGTCTTGTTCGTTGCGCGCTCAGCATCTACAGCTGGAGAGATTCCGCCCTCGTCACCAGAGCGGCTAGCCGTCTACTCAGTAAGCGGTGCAGAGCGAGGAGGGAGAAAGATGCACGAACAAGTGAGATATCGCCAGTACAGACGAATTCCGCGAACGAGTGATAAGGCACTTCTAATCTGGCCAGAATATGTGGCTGAGCAGGAGTACGGATAGGGGGGCGAGGCGCCTGGCGACGTAGAGAGCATGCGCTCGTCCTAGCAACTGGCAGTCAGAATTGACATTTGGGGAGCATACAGAGGACGGGACGAACCTCAACGTGAGTTTGCTCTATTCGCCCGTTATTCCACTTGTCCCGGGTGCGGTCGCGTGGGATGCGTTCGAACTCGGTTCCTGTGCATACCCTTTAATATGCATCGTTCGCTAGAATATAGATGATAGTACGACTCACCTGAGCGATTGGGGATTCGCTCTCTATCGCACCGACGCGCCGAGTACCGGATCTGATGATCGTTCTATCAGTACTCTACATTTGCATTAGCATCATCTCAAGCACAGCGCACGTTGGACGAGACGACCTAGCGACATCTACGTCTTCCATCTCACCAGTGTGGGAATAGCACGCCCGTTGGCGTTGTGATTGAGCCGGTGGATGCGACAAGCGGTGCAGACATGCTGGGATGGTGGTGGTGGTGAGAAATCAAGACGCGTGAAACGTTGAATGTGTCGGTTCGTAAGTTCGGCCAGTCCAGCGCGCGTCGCACATACGGGTGCTAGCGCGAGTTGTCCCCTACCATGACCACCTTTCTTTGTCATCACGCTGTCGGGCCGCCTGGACTGCGTCAATACAATACAATTTTTTCGAACCCGAGATAAGTCAAGCCCGAGAGCGTGGGGCCTGCTCTAGCGGCTTCAACCGCCCGTCGGACCCTTTTGTACAAGACGGAGGTTCGAGGCCCACAACAACACAATCTTGTACCGACGTCAACGCGTACTAGATTCCAGTATCATATACTTAGACTAACCCAACACGAACAGAAGCGCCAGCATCCGACTACACACCGAAATGGACAAACGGGACCCAGCGCAGCAAGTTATTCTCCCCCACCTTCTCCCGCAGAACCCTCGTCGCCTCATGCAGCGCATAAGCCGCACCCGTCTCCCCTTTCCCGAGCTTACCTCCGCTCCTCAATGCCAGCAGGTCCTTATAGTACGCGTCGACCACGACGGGCGCGTCCGCATCCTGGATTGACCACATGGTCGCGATGACGCCCTTGTACCCAACTGCGAGCATACCGGCCGCAAGGTGCGCAGACTCTTCTGGTGTCTTTTTGTCTCCTACAGCAGTCTCACAGGCGGAAAGGAATGCAAGCTCTGCATCTTCGGCAACGATGCCCATGAGGTCGGAGAGTGTGAGTACGCCATCGAAGAGGTGGAAAGCACTGCGTGTTGCATCCCCGGTATTCTGTGAGCCGTGGCAGGCGAGATGTACCCAGGGATGCTCCTTCATCGCGATGCGGACCTCGTTGACGGTCGCAGAGCGGTCATTGAGCCAAGTCGTCTTCACTCCGGATGTCTCCAGGATCTCTCGGAGTCGAGTACCTTCTTCGACCGTGCCGGGGAGCGATGACAGATTGGGAGTGGAGGGTTGGGTGACTATCAGCGCTCCACGGGCTGGACGCGACTCCGAAGACACCCCATGAGCGTGTCCGAATGTGGAGAGCGAGGGGACGTATGAGGACACCACAAGATCATACGTGTGCAGGCCGTATGGCTCGTCGTATATGCCGGCCGCATGGAGTGGCAGCTGTGCGAGAGCGCCAGTTGGACACCAGGTGATGTGCGGTAGTCGGTCTCCCTGTGTCTTAGGCATAAGGTCAGCTCACTCGGTCAACGTATATCCGAACGATATCTTGCTTACTAGATTGCCCAGATCGAGAGAGTCGAGTATAGGCCACACGATCCACGTCCATATCCGCCTCAGATACAACTTCAGTGAGCCAAACTCGCCCTTATGACTCGACGCTTTCACTGACGCACGCGCTCCAAGTCGTCCATTCCGCAAAGAAGCGGCCCACAAACGTCGCAGCTGCTCCGCGCGCTGTCCAGAGAGTTGGGGCAGAGGGACCACAGCAAGCGGATCATGGGGTGAGAATACGAGGGCGTCGCAGCGATCGAAGTGCACGTTGATATATACAACTACGCTGCTCGCGCCTTCTAACGAGCGTGTAATGGCGTCAAACGACCGCGCCCGCAGGAAGTCCTCGAAACCTGGGCAGGCGCGTATCCTCTCCACCAACGCGTCGTACTCAATGGCGAGTTTACGATGCCGTTCTATCCCAGAGTTGATTGCGAGGCCGCTGATTCCACCGAAAGCTTGCAGATCTGGAGAAAAGGCATTCGGAGCGGACGCGTGCAGCTGCCGTTGAATAGTGCGGAGAGATTCCCCCAACGCAGGATAGTGGGCATGCAACACCTCCACTGGCGTGCGGAGAGACAGAATCTGGCTCCATATCAAAGCTCTGCCCGCTTCGAGCCACTCAACAGCTCTTTCAGGTGCCCCAGCGGTGATTGCAATGGACACGACCCAATTGACGAGATCACCGACTTCGTTCGAATGCCTGTACCTTCCATGGATATCGTCCCCTAACCAGATTACTTCGGGAAGAAGCGCGATGACGCGCGAGCACGCTTTCAAGAGGGAGTCTGTCGTGCTGAATGCAGGATATTTATGGTGTAGCAGAACACAATCATGAGCTGTGTCGATAAGGCCGCGGCGGTGCCCTGTTGGATGGAATGCTGAGCGCATGAGAGCGTCGGCGGCAGACACAAAGTCCGCTTGACTGTTAGTACGTTCGAGCAGCTTTGTCCAAGCATGCCCAAGATTGTGGAGTATCATTGCTAGCCGAGGGTCGTTGGAAGGTGATAGCTCTTCCGCCTTCTGAAACAGACATATCGCAGCCTTGACATCGCCTATGTCCCCGACATGGTCAAAGCGAACCATTGTACACAAAGCTAATGAATGATGACAGAGCACCCCCAATGGACCACGCCCATCTGCGTTCAGTTCGATCGCTCGATGCCCCGCTGATATGGCATCGGAAATGTCGCGAAGCTCGTGCTTTTCCTCGAACAAGTTGGAAAGGATCATGCACAAGGAGCTAAACATGTTTGAGCGATGGGGGTGCTCATCTGACGTCAGACCGATAGCACGACGATAATGCCTTACGGCGTGTTCAATAATCCCGGGAGTCTTGGTAATCATGAAGCACCTTGCCATCGCACTTCCCAGGTCACATAGACGTGCGGGGAGATCACGATCGTCTTCAGGAGTGAGTACCACTACCTGACCAAGGGCCATAATGGCTCCGGCGCCATCGTTGAAATCCCGAAACCGTTCGAACCGTGCTTGAAGAGATGCACCAAGGTAATGAAAGAGCTGTGCCCTGTCGCGATTATCATGTGGCGGGGTGAGATCAATGGCACAGCGCAGTGATGCGATGGATTCTTCCACATCCAAGAGACTATCTGTGTTCGTAAAGCGTGTACGAAGTGACATGCCTAGGTGGCTCAAGCGCTGTGGCCGGGCGGGGCTGTCGTCGGGTGTGAGCTCAATTGCCTGACGGTGTAATGCAATAGCTTCCTCGATATCCTCCAGCCCTCCTCCGACATGCTCACAGCGTGTGCCAAGACAGACAGCCAGGTTATCGAGAAGCCGTGGTTTATCGGGGTTGTCTGCGGAGCTAAGATCTACCGCACGACAATGCGCCGAGATGGCCTGCTCGAGGGCGTCGGCCTTCCCGAATCGTGCAAAGCACAGATGAAGGTCGCTCCCAAGGTTACTCAAGTGATGTGCCAGATCGTTCGGACACTCTTCTGGCGTAATTTCGATCACTTGCTGACGTGCCACGATGCTCATTTCAAGATCAACGAGTTCCCCGGAAAGCTTGAAAGATTCTTCGAGCAAAAAGACGAGCTTCTCGAGGGCTAGAGACTTATCTTCGTGGTTTGGTGGGGTCAAGTCTGCCACAGAACGATATGCCAATATAGACTCTTCAAGATCCTTAGGCCTCTTGAAAAGGTCGAAACGCTTGAATAGGGCAGATCCCAATTGTCGCAGCCACGATAGTTTGTCACTGGCACCATCCAACGTCAGATCAAGTGCATGACGAAGCGTAAGGATGGACTCCTCGAGATCCTCCATCTTCTTTAGGGAGTCGAAGCGCGCGAGCAGGACACTACCAAGGCCATTCAGCGCCCAAGGATCGTCCGGATGACCGTTCAAGGTTGCACTGTCCACTGCACGGCGATGAGCATCGACGGCATCCTCCAGATCGTCGAGCTGGCCGGTTCTGTCAAACCGCGCGTGGAGCATGTTTCCCAGATTTCCATAGTGATTGACTATGTTGGGATCGTCATCTGCCGTCGCTTCGGTCGTGCAGCGACGGGCCAACTTGATAGCGTCTTCCAGATGCTCTGACCGGTCCGTTGCTCGGAAGAGCTTGTAGAGCGCGCTGGCCAGATCGTTGAGCCGCGATGCCAGATTGGATGGGTCATTCGGCGCGAAATCAAGTGCGCGGGACAATGCCAAAACAGATCCCTCAAGGTCTTCCAACACCTCGAGACACTCATAGCGCCTGAGGAGTGATACCCCCAGACAGTATAGCGTATGCGCCTCATCGCAGTGACCATTTGGAGCAAGATCGACTGCGCGACGCAGTATAGAGATGGCCTCGTGGAGATCGTCCATCTGCTCCATTCGCTGGAAGCGCGCGAGAAGTGAGATGCCCAACTGACTGAACCGGGCAGGTTTGCAGCAACTGTCATCCGATGTGAGCAGTACCGTACGACGGAGCCTCAATATGGACTCTTCAATGTCATCCAGATTGTCTGCATGCTCAAAGAGCGTGAACAGTAGATGTCCTAGCTTATGTAAACGGTACGGTTCATCAACGTGACCACATGGGGTAAGCTCGAAGGCGCGTCGAAACGCTACGACAGTCTGCTCGATATCCGCGAGCGCATTGGAATGCACGTAGCGCAAGCGTAGCATGTCCCCAATGTTGTTGAAGTACGACGCCTTGTCCGGATAGTCATCTGATGCGATTTCAGCCGCGTGAAAAAGTGTGGAGATGGTTTGCTCAAGGTCTTCCAGCTCGCTCAACGCTTCGTAACGCCTTTGCAAACAAGAGGCGTAGCCGTCCAGAACCTGCGGCTTCCGTGGGTTATCGTCTGGCATTAGCTCCACGGCACAACACAGAGCTGTGATAGCACTGTGCAGATCGTCGAGGTCTCCGGTACGCGTATACCGCTCCTGAAGACAAGCCCCCAGTCCGTTGAGACGCCGCGCTTGGGAAGGGTCATCGTCAGGTGTGAGTGCCGTAGATCGCTGAAGCACAGAGATCGCTTCCGTAATATCCTCGAGAGAGTCAGTCGTCTGAAAGCGTCCATAGAGTCGGAAGCCGAGATCGAAAAGGATCTGAGCGCGATCGCTCGGTTCTTGGACAAGCGGAACTGCATTCCGCGTGGCTTGGATGGCCTGATCAGCGATGGTGACGTCTTTATCGACCTGTGCGTCGTAGAGTGCCCACAGATAATCTGCCAGCTCTCGTGCATTGTCGAAGGAGACATCGGGCTCCGAAGTTAGGGCGTATGAGTGGATAGGATCTTGATCGTGGAGGACGGATTCGTATGGGTTCGAGTTGGGGTCATCCTTGATGCGTATGGACTGTCAGCCATCTTTCGTCATCGGACATGGTAGGGGTACTCGCCATGTTGAATGCAGAGGCCGCGTTGAGTATGGTTCAATGGTAGGAAAGAGGACGGAGGTGAAGGGAGGCGAGATCTCGCGTATCTATATGCATGGCTATGATCAGTGTCAGAGGTATAAGGTTGAGACGTAGACTCAGAGCGCGGGTGAAGAAGAGGGTATAGTTTGATAGGACAGCAGCCGCAGTATGGAAGCGAACGGATGATCTGTACGCCGAGTCAGGTTGTGGCTTCGCGATGCGAGCCTCTAGCACCGAGGTGTGCGAAGATATTGATCATTTGGGTAACAATGTCGCATTCGTATGATCTCGGGTACATCCATACCAGAGGGCCCTCAGAGTACTCGTACGCACAGCCATCTCTTCTCATCGCTCTTTGCCCCCGAACAGCACTCCGTGTCTCTTTGCGACCGTGTTCATTCTGAAAGCGCTCATCGGCCGGAAACAGCGTGCCAATCAACCTAGGAAAGCTGGGTCAGAAAGGGTAAAATTGCGTGAAGAGATGGTTTTGTGCTCACTTTCGTTACTCATTATCTGTCTCGTAAAGTCCGTGCCCACCGGGAAGCGTGCCTCCACAGGTAGATACGCAGCAAGAACCTTATGAAGACACAGACGTCAGGGTCCGGTTCCCGAGAGAAGGACTGAGCGGAGCGCACCCCTACGCCCCGTCAGTACCGTCGCGCTTCATCAACGCCCACTACAGCGAGCAAAAGATGTGAGGGCCTTGATGTTGTGATGAAGAGATGGACCACGGAGTGTATCCGAGCTTAGCTCCTATCGGAGGTGTTGTCAGCGCTTCGCGATAGCTCAGATCAGAGAGGTACTAGGCTCACCCCGGAAATATTCGAAAAAGCATGAGCCGATGATCCTCGGCTGTAGCATAGACCTCTACGCCTGATGTAGGTGCTGCATACACACAGATCTTTCCAACTTACTGCCGGGCGTCCGAGGCGCACGATTCCGGAGGAAGCCCCACGATGAAGCCGTCAGGTGCTCGCAACACTCGCGCATGTACTGTCTTTGGACAGACTACGTTACAAGAGCAGGAGAAATGGATTGAATTGAGCACCCGATCTCTGGTTGCACAACAGTGTAACCGAGCAAGGCTTGGGGAAGAAGATGGCGGCGAGAGCCATCATGCGCACCACGAGTTCCGCGCCGCCCACTTGCGGCGCGCCTCGGCCGCGGCTTTCTTCCCACTGCCAACCTTGTGCCAACCTGACACTGACAGGCCGCGTCGTTGGCGCCATGATAATGATGTTCCCTCACCGCACGGCTGTGAGCCTTCAATTGCGATGCAGCGAGCCCTTGGTAAGATGTCAGCTGCTGGACGTCCATGAGTGGCCCATGCAGCGGAACAACACCACCTGGCCGCACGACAGCTGTACGGTGTAAGTATCTCCTTATGGATCAGCTCAGGTGCAGTCTTCATGATGTGGTGGAAGCTGGAAGCTACCTTCTCGAGTGTTGGCAGTCTTCGAGCACCATGTCGTCACGATACTTATATCTTCCATCGCGAGAGGGAACCCCATCTCCCACTAGCAGGACTGTCGATACATATGCACTGTGAAATGCCCCCGCATGATACTGAAGATACGCTGAGTACCAGCAAGAAGGACCATCAATCTGCGCGCCTTTTGCATTCGACGACGATTGCGCGTACCCTCTGACCAGTAAACGATATATGAAGGGCAATAATCATATTTCATTTGGGTGATACTACTATGCACATGACGAAAACAATGTATCATACGTCAAGACCCTAGCCAGTATCTCACGCGTCCCACCCCGCCATTCGTATCCGGCGCAAGCCCTTGGCACAGACGCGGAACTAGAGCTCACCCTGCGCTCGCGCCGCGCATTCCTGTTGCATAAGCTAGTTTGCCGACGTCGTAGCGGGTCGTCCATTACTTCTCAGGTAGAGCTCAGGGTATGATGGAGCAGGGGTGAATTGCCCGAGAGGCAGTCCCCAGGTCGAATGGTCTCTCTCTCCTTGGCAGACGGCCTTCAAGAACCGATATCAACGTAAGGTCCACGAGCAGTATTGAATTCACATACCAGTACCCCACGACAGCTGCGTCGCCTATAACCGGCTTCCGCAACCGCTAGCCGTGACTAATCATCATAGGGCACTCAGCGACGAAAGATTGGATCGACGAGAGGGCACGTAGCTAGCCCAGAGTCGGACCAGATATTATAACTAGAAAAGACATGTCGGTCGTAGGATGATGAGTGGTTCATTCTTCGCGCAAGCTTCGGGCAACTGAAGGTAAAGCATGAGTAAATGATACCCGGTTGATGGCATGATGTACGCACCCAGCCGCCCCTGTACAAGACAGCAGCAATGCCCAGTAGCGTCATTCATTAGGCACAGCTCGCGGTCCAACTACCCATCTGCAGAACGTCGCCGTCTTGATAGGCCAGCTGGTAGCCTGGTATACAGTCCTTATATTGGACACATCCCAACGGTAGCGCCAAGTTGGACATGTGCCAGCTCAAGGTTGAGTCATGATACATGATGCGGTGGCCTGAGTACAGTGCGAGGAGGAAGGGTATCGCAATGCGGGTGACGGTGAGAGGAGAGAAGCGATGCGGGCCTGCGCTACCGCCTAGTCTCCTTCGCAAACGGAAATGATGTGGTGAAGGGAGAGGAAGGCAGCATCATTTCGCTACCGCCGCATCTATCTTCCGACGCCCATCTTGGCGATTCAACAAATCAATACATTTCTCCACACTGTGGCAAACCACTCTTGGCTTGCACCAGTTTCCTGTTCACAAGAGATCTATTCTATGGGGGCTCTCGTTTGAAGCGAAAAATAGTCGAGCACAGTCAGAAGCCATGAGACAATGAGAGGGGAAGTAGCTCTACATCAATGCGGACGAAACACTAATATATCATCAAACACCGAAATGCACAAACGGAACCCATCGCAGAAAGTTCTTCTCTCCCACCTTCTCCCGCAGAACCCTCGTCGCCTCATGCAGCGCATACGCCGCGCCCGTCTCCCCTTTCCCAAGCTTCCCCGAACCTCTCACAGCCAGCAACTCCTTGTAGTACGCATCGACCACAACGGGCGCGTCCGCGTCAATGATCGACCACATGGTCGCGACGACGCCCTTGTACCCGACCGCGAGCATCCCAGCCGCAAGGTGCGCCGACTCCTCTGGCGTCTCCGCATCTCCAACCGCAGTTTGACAAGCCGACAGGAACGCGAGCTCCGCGTTGTCGGCGGCGGTCCCCATGAGGTCCGCGAGGGTCAACGGGCCGTTGTAGAGATGGAACGCGCTCTGCGTCGCATCCTTCCGGTTCTGCGACCCGTGGCAGGCAAGGTGCACCCAGGTGTGCTGCTTCATCCCATCCCGGACGGCCATCACTGTCGCTCTCGCATGGTCGAGAGCGCCAACTGTAACACCAGCATCTTTTAAGGCGCTTTGAAGGACGAGGGTTTCGGCTTTGGTACCGGGAAGCGGAGAAAGCCCGGGCGTATTCGGTTGAGTGACGAGGAGCAACGACGTGTCGCCCTGCTGCTTTGCAACCCCCTCAGCACACCGCTTCAATGCCGTGAGGGAGGGAGTGTACGACGACACGACGAGGTCGAATGCGCGCGGGCCGTCGGGGTCGCTGTACTTCCCAGCAGCGTGAAGAGGAACTTGCGTGAGCGGTCCGGTCGGGCACCAAGTGATATGGGGCGCGATGTCGTCGTGTTTCTGGGTGAGTGTCAGTATCAGACCATGGTAGACGTGATGATACTTACCAGACTTGCGAGGTCAAGAGCGCGTAATATGGGACCAACGATCCACTCCCAGGCGCACTCCATAACATGCGCGCAGATGTTCAGCTCGTCGTCGTCAACTACTAGGGCAGTATGCCGGTGAGGGTCGACTTCGAAGTCCGGTACCCACACGAGGTCACACTCATTGGGAAGTTCATTCAGCTTGATACCAGATCTCCGGATTCGGAAGCCGGCGAGTCCTTTCGCCCAGAGAAGCTGCATCAAGTGCGCACCGACAAACGTCAACTCGGGGAGCGGGACCACCGCGACCGCGCCACCACCGGTGAGTACTATCGCATCACAGCGATCTGGATGAACAGTAATGAAGACGATAGGCCCATTCTGGATATCTAATGGAAAGACGAGGGAACTGAACTTTTTCGGGAGCAGGAAGTCTTCGAATTCCGGGAAACCACGAATCTGTTTTAGAATATCATCGTAATCAATGGCGCTCCGACGATGACTGTCAGCTGCGGGGTTGGTCGTGAGCCCTGGAACACTGCTGAAAGGATGGTTATCCTGAGCAAAGGCGTCGTGAGCCGATAGTTGCAGCCGCTTCTGGATATTGCGCAGAGATTCGGCGAGATGGGGGTAGATCTCGTTCAGCTCATCGAGCGGTGTGCGTAGAGATACGATCTGGGTCCAGATGAGGGCCCTGCCTGCTTCAAGCCACTCCACGGCCTGCTCAGTCGCGCTAGCGGCCACGGCAGTACACACCGCTTCATTAACAAATTTGCCCAACCGGGACGACTCTTCAAGACGCCGATGAAGATCATACCCTAGCCAAATGATCTCCGGGAGAATAGCAATGGCCCGGGAATGTGCCAAGAGGAGGGACTCTGTGGTACTAAATGATGCATTGTGGATTAGCATCCAAATACATCTTTCAGCCGCTTCCAGACGGTGAGGAGGACTCCTAAAAGGGTGTAGCGTAGCCTTTGTGAGAGACTCGACGACTATATCGAAGTCGGGCTGAGCTTGAGTATGGTCGAAAAGTTCTTTCTGGGCGCAACCAAGTACATCAAATTGCAAGGCGAGCTGAGGATCGTCTTGAGGTATAAGTGTTGTTGCACTTGTGTGAAGAGCAATCGCATCCGTGATGTCCTTGATGTCTCCCAGATGGCCAAAGCGGCTTGTCAGACAACGAGCGAGGGCATCGTGATATAGATGTAGACTCGGATGGTCTTTGGGGGTGAGCTCCGTAGCCAGATGTATTGCTGTGATAGCAGATGCGAGGTCAGCAGGTTCGCGAGAAAGATCAAATCGGAGCCTCAACCCATGGCAGAGTTGGCGCAAGTACATGGGTTTGTCGGGGTGATCGTCAGTCATCAGTTCGACGGCATTCCGGTACAGAATAATAGCATCCTCCAGACTCTCGATATCATTAGTCCTCTGAAACCGTCTAAGAAGTGAATTGCCAAGGTTAAGCATTCCGGACCTCCCAAGACCGCCCGGCCTGAGCTGAGCTGCATGGCGCTGTGACAAGATAGCATTCTCAAGATCTTTGAGGTCTCCTGTCCTGTCAAAACGTACAGACAACGAGTATCCCAAGTTATCCAACCTGGCCGCTACGTCGGGATGATCCTCGGGGGTCAATTCGACTGCCCTCCGAAACAGAGAGATAGCCTGCTCAAGGTCTTCAAGGATCCCATTACGCTCAAATCGTCTAATGAACGAACGAGCAAGGTTTCCCAAATGCGATGGCTTCTTAGGATGTTCATCCAGTGTCAGCTCGACGGCGTGGCGGTCAGCCACAATGGCGTGCTCGAGATCCTGCTGACTCCCTGTACGCTCAAATCGACTGATAAATGAATTTCCCAGCTGGCCGAGGCGGGATGGCATGTCTGGATGCCCATCAGGCAAGAGCTCAACCGCTCGTCGAAACACGGAAATAGCCTGCTCAAGGTCCCCCAACCTCCCGGCATGCTCAAACCGACTGACAAAGGAGTTTCCCAGGTGGCCGAGGTGGGATGGCTTGTCTGGAAATCCGTCGGGCGTGAGCTCAACCGCTCGTCGAAACACAGAAACAGCCTGCTCGAGATCCTCGAGCCTCCCGGTACGCTCGAAGTGCGCAATTAATGAGTTTCCCAGATTGCCTAAACACGATGCATCCGGCGCAATCTCGACCGCACTGCGATGTGCCGCGATTGCATGTTCGATGTCTTCAAGCTTTCCCGTATGCTCATAGCGTGCCCAGAACGAGTTGCCCAGGTTATTGAACCGACCTGGCTTGTCGGGGTGGTCGTGGGGTGTAAGCTCAACCGCACGACTGGCAGCCAAAATGGCCTGCTCAGCATCCTCCGGATTCCTGGTGCGCTCGGAACGTGCAGCGAGCGAGTTACTGAGGTTACTGAATAACGTTGGCTTGTCGGGATGCGCGTCGGGCATCACCTCGACCGCGCCACGGTGAGCTACAATAGCCTCCTCAAGCTCCGCAAGCTGACCAATATACCGAAAGCTGGTGAATAATGAGTTACCCAGATTGCTGAGCGATTTTGAGCGCTCGTCGGGGCGTGCATCTTTTGAGAGCTGGACAGCACTCCGATGGGCATGAACGGCTTCTTGGATGTCTTTGAGCTCTCCTGTACACTTGAAGCGCGCGAGCAGCGAGTTACCCAGGTCGTTAAGAAGGGGCAGTCGGTTGTGAGAATGGTCAGGGGGTGTAAGCTCAACCGCGCGGCGCCATGCATATATGGCCTGTTCTAGGCCCTTAAGTTCCCCACTTTGTTTGAACTGTGCTCTAAGCGAGACACCGAGATTGTTGAGTACTGATGGCTTCCTGGCATCTTCCTCTGGCATGAGCTCCGCCGCGCTACGATGAGCCAGTACGGCCCGCTCAAGATCATTGGGGTCCCCTGTGCGGAGGAAGCGCATATAGAATGAGTTGCCCAATGTGCTGAGTCGTAGTGACCTATCGGAACTGTGTCCATGCGGAGTAAGTTCGACAGCATTCTGATGGGCCGTGATGGCCTGGTCAACATCCGTTACTCCTCCTTGACGCTTAAACTTGAAGCGTATATCAAGCAACATTCCTAGTTGATTGAAAAGGATTGGAGCATCAGGGCTGCAACGAGCGACGAGACTAACAGCGCGAAGGCATACAGAAATCGCCTGGTCGATATCATCCGGATTCTCAGTACATTCGAAACGCTTCATGAGCGAGCTGGCAAGTCTGCCGAGCCGTATTGGCTTGTATATGTCACCGTCAGGCGTGAGCTCAAGAGCCTTGTGATAAGCTGTAAGAGCCTGCTCGAGGTCTTCAGGTTCCCCAGAACTTTCGAACCGGTTCGTCAGTAAGATGCCGAGGTTGTCGAGTTGGGATCGCAAGTCTGGATCCGCAATCGGCGTGAGGGCGATAGCACTCCGATAGGCCGCAAGGGCCCGGTCGAGGTCCTGGATGTCCCTAGTGAGTCCAAAACGCATTGCATACGAACTGCCCAGGTTGCTAAGCATCGCTGGCTTGTTGAGATCCCCATCGCGCGTGAGAGCGCTGGCAGTGCTGAGCACTTCAATCGCGCGTTGCGCGTCCTCACGATCATCTATGCGCTTTGTACGCGCAAACAAGGCCGTGCCGTAGAGACTCAGACGTATTGGCCAGTAGGGATCATTGTCCTGTGTGAACTCGACGGCTGCACAGAACATCGTGATAGCATCATCAAGATCCTTGAGGTCGCCTGTGCGGCTATAGCGTTCGTGCAGACAAGTACCGAGAAAGGTCAGTCGTGATGACTGCTTGGGATCACCATCAGGCGTGTGAGAAACGGCGTCCCGCAGCGCCAAAATCGCAAGGCCGAGGTCACCGAGGGACTGGGTCAACTGGAACCGGCTATGAAGCCGAAACCCTAGATGATACAGAAGCTCAGCGGAGCTGGGCCCAAGTTCGCCCGCTAGATCTACTGCCGTCTGCGTCGTGACGATGGCATCGTCGAGGTCTGTAGAGACCCGCGTAACACAATACATGTTCCACTGAGTGTTCGATAGGTTATGAATCACAACCTGAATGCTCTCAGTCAGTATGATTACCACCGGAAGACCTGATCGAGAGACTTACCGAGAGGCCAGGTAGTGCCTCAGGTATCCCTTGAGAAGTCTATTCGAGTATCAACAACAACCCTTGAGCTCCTTAGTTGAGATAAACGAACCATGTTGAGGTTGATTGCAAGCAGGGATCACGGAGAGTAGAGTGATAGGTGCTGGTCGACGACGGGCCTATATAGACGACATCAGGGTGAAAGAGGCACTGCACTCTCTGCGCGTTCAGCGCGTGTTCTTGCGGCTGTGACGGAAGCTGAGTACAAGGACAACTATGCGGAATGGAAGCACGCACGCAGTCGTGGAGTCATTCATTTCGGCCGCTATTTTCTCGCAACAAGTAGTGCAAGAAGAGTAGGTTCGAGCTCTTCGTGCTCAGCCTCTTTCCTCTACCAGCCGCGTGTCGAAGGACAGCGGCATCCATATCGCGCAAGTGCCAGGTTGATTCGACGCGCCAATACTCACTGAAGGCGCTGAAGCACAGTATAAGCATGTTCTAGATGGTTGTAGATGCTATCTTTTAGGTAAGTACATGGTTGTAGTTCATTTCCGTTTACATCGGGCTCGGAACTCGCAAGGAAAGATGGAAATTCTGTCGGTATACTTATCTTCGCCACGTATTTCCGCTGCAAGAAGCATTAAGGCGCCGCCGCACCTCGAAGAGTGGCGTCTCGCTGGGCAGCCAAGGATACATGGCGACGGAAAAGCAAGTGACGGTGCAGGTACTGGTAGCCTCAGCGCGAGGCCATGCCCATAGACATCAGAGTAGAGGAGCCTACGAATGTCAGATAGCATGACAGAGATTGAATCCTCATCAAGCATGGGACTGCATTGCAGGGATAGATTGAACTCCGCTTCCGACCATAGAGCGATGGAGCCTCGGAGGTGGGCGTTCACGGTCACAGAGCAAACAGAGAGGACGCGGCTTCGCCTGGCTTCGCGGAATTAGCGAGCGTGGGAGCGTCGCGGATTTTGCCAATCATATTGTGGAATCCTTTCGTTGCAACATCCCGTCACCTTCATCCAAACTTCAACAAACCAACTATCAGTCAACCTACTTCTGCGTTATGACCGGTCGACGGACGCGCGCTCATGGAGACTGGGCACCGACCAGTCTGACACCGCCTCGCTACCGATGATTCGGTCGTATTACAGTAATGGACACCTACGTACACCGCCCAATCCGAATGTATATCGCCGGCACTGCATCTGCCAGTATAGCTCCTTTGAAATGGACACAGCATCCAGAGACATTAGTTCCATGCCGCTCTGTCGATTACCATTCGCAATCTCGCAACAGCAGCGAAGCAATAGTATGCACTTGCTCAAGGCCGCTGGTTCTTCGAGGTGTTCCCCCACAATCAAATACAGTGCCCAAGTATGAAGGATATCGAGGGACGACGGGCATGGCTAGCCCAGGTGCGCTCTATCATTTATGTCCTTGAGTGCTGCATTCTGCATCGGGGTCTAACTTGCGGCTACAGATGGTAGCCTCGTTGAACTATATGCACTACATGATGCCTTCTGTCCTCCCTGGCATCGCCGTTCTGCCTGCGTGATTCTCCCAACTCAATAAGGCCGCGACACTCTGGGAAACTAGAGGACCTCCAGTCGAACCTGCATCTCAGAGCGCTAATACTTATGCCCTGCCCTGCCCTGCCACGCTTCGGCCATATACACGGTCCTGCGCGCCCCAACAGCTACGAAATCGCACCACACCGCGCCGCTCTCGGGCGTCTTTGTCCAATCGCTGGCATTCATTTTAACCAGTGGCTTTGGACCTGTACCATATGGGCGGTATTGAAGTATGAAGCGATGCGGGAGATGTATCGAGGCACTTGCGTTTCGTCTATTCAACCAAGCACGTCCAACTTGAGGCTTAGATCGCTCCCGTCCCCTTCCCCGACACATTCTGCGAACCGTCATGTATCCTATTCAGTGCCAGTGTTTATAAAATGGACCATCCCTACAGTGATAAGTAAGACACGCCGAGCACGCGCACGAAAAATATCGCGATAATATCCAGTTCAGCGACATCGGCAGACGCTCCTGTTGCGCATGCGAGCCGCATAGAAACCTCGTGTTCACTGGTATGTACATGACGAGAGATTACGCTAGGAAGATCCTGAACACTGTACCGCGTGTAGCCGGCGACCGAACCTTTCATCAACCTCCCTATATTGAAGTGGCATATAAATTGGGAACTTCTCCTTGTCATCGTACGCGCGCGAGTATTGTTTGTGTGCTTTGGTGCATCCCAAGCAGGGCCTATCACGGGGCTAAAGGCAACGGCACACAGGTGCTTTCACTGGAGAGCGCACGCCTATTAAGCCGAAGGACCTCTGCGCGCTGGAAGCCCCATGTCAACACATACCACCGTAATGTCAGGAAGAAGACTCGTCAGACCGAGTCGCATTCTGTCATTCTCCGCAACCGCTGGTCGGGCCCATTATGGTAGAGTATCGAGTGCGGGCAACGCAATTTTGGTGACTTATGTGACGTTGAAATGGCTGGGCTGGCATCGATGTTAACGCGTATAGGTACACGATGTCGGGCTTCAAGAGTGTCGTATATTAAGCCGTTGATCTCCAGCAGGGAGACGCGCATAGGGTAGGTATACGCCTTCGATTATGGTGGTCAGGAATCGACCTCATCCAACTTTACTCGGATGCACCGGGTCAGCGAGCAGGGGTATGTACACTGGGAATAGAGGGTGGTTGTGGGTAGCCTGTACATTAACGAGAGCTAGTAGCAGGATGTGAGCACAGGTCAAACAATTGGAGGTAGAATGCGCGCACCAGTCTGCCCTCGAGGAAGCCGCACATATACCATCCACCTGGCGCAACCCACATGACAACGCGTCCATCAACATGTCTTTCATGCCTTCAGCAGAAGCCACAGTAAGCGTGTCAAGCCTTACGCAAGCGCCAGCCAGCACTGAAGCACTGAGGGTCAAACATGAGTAGATGCCAACTCAATCAACCGCATGATGTACGCACCTGGTCCATCTCCGCCCAGGTAACCAATGAGCCCGTTTGGTCGGCCGTTGGTTGACTGAAAGCCCGAGGTTATAGTACTATGGCTTGAGCGGAGAGCATATGTTGGGAATAGGAGTGACTATTCGTCTCGACTAGAAGCCATGAAGATGGGAGGAGACAAGATGGTTTGCCTGGCAGGCGGCGTCGTGCCTGGCCGCCGCAGCGCTCGCGCTAAGTAGTCGGCGCCCCGCCAGCCGCGCCTTGCGCTGCCTGACTGCCATGTGTTCGCATCTGACTGTCATCGTCCCTCATAGTTGATTTGAAAGTTTCCTATACCCTATTCATGATGCTTTTATTTCCAAGCTACGGCAAACCACATTCGGCATGCATCAGCACTTGGCCCATCACAGGTCTATCCTACGCGCCGTTCTCGAACGCAATTGTCGTACATCTCATGATAATTGACCACAGTCCGGATGCACGATCCAGGATATAAAGCTTTACAACAGTACGAACAAGACACAAACATATCATCAAGCGCCAAAATGCACAAACGGAACCCAACGCAAGAAGTTGCTCTCTCCCACCTTCTCCCGCAAGACCCTCGTCGCCTCATGCAGCGCATACGCCGCACCCGTCTCCCCTCGTCCGAGCTCACCCGAGCTTCTCAGCGCCAATAACCTCTTATAGTACGCATCGACAACCACAGGCGCGTCTGCGTCCTGGATCGACCACATGGTCGCAACGACGCCCTTGAACCCGACGGCGAGCATCCCCGCCGCGAGGTGCGCGGACTCCTCTGGCGTCTTCGTGTCGCCTACAGCAGTCTGACAGGCTGACAAGAACGCGAGCTCAGCGTCATCAGCCACAGTGCGCATAAGGTCCGCGAGGGTCAGTGGACCGTCGTAAAGCGCGAATGCGCTCTTGGTCGCATCCGCTCGATTCTGCGAGCCATGGCACGCGATGTGTACCCAAGGATGTTTCGCTATCACCGACCGGACAGACTCAACGGTGGCCAGATTATGGTTGTACACCTCGCTCGCTATGCCCTCCGCATCCAGGATATGCTTCAGACGGGCGCCTTCCTTTTCAGCGGCAGGCAGCGGAGAGTGTCCAGGTGTTGCTGTCTGCGTCACGACGAGCGCCGATGGGGTGATGTTCGATTTGATCGTGCCTTCGATGCATCGCCCCAAAGCCGAGAGTGAAGGGATGTACGACGAGACGATGAGGTTGTAGGCGCGCGGACCGTTAAGGTCGTTATATATGCCTGCGGCGTGGAGAGGGAGCTGCATGAGCGGTCCAGTGGGACACCAAGTGATGTGTGGCAGTTTGCCGTCGTGGACCTATGTAACATGTATCAGAACGGCTCTTGAACCGGCGCATGTGCACCTACCTGCTTTGTGACATGAAGAGCTTGCAGAACTGGATCAATGATCCATGTCCAAATGCATTCCAAGACACGGACGAAGAGGCCACCTTCGTCCTCCTCCACTCGCGAAGTATGCCGGTGAAGTGCTACTGCGGAGGCGGGAACCAGGTCCAGACCACCGCCTTCGAGAGCGTCCTGCGGCGAGGTGGCAGATGCACGCGATCTGTAACCTGCAAGCCCTTCATCCCAGAGCGATTGCAAGGAATATGCACGCTCGACAGACAGCTCTTCTAACGGGATGGTACTGATCTCCCCATCGCCATGCACGATGATGGCATCACAGCGGCTCGTGTGGACGTTGATCAAGACAAGGAAGCCGCTTGAAAGCTTCAGCGACGATGAGAGAGCCTCAAAGCTCTTGGGAAGCATGAAGTCCTCGAAGCCCGGGCAACCTCGAATCTCTTGTAAGAGCTTGTCCCGCTCAATGGCAAGTCGCCGGTGGGTATCTTCTCCAGACGTGTGTGCGGGACCGTCGATCCAATCGAATGTATAGACGTCGGGGTTGAAGGTGCTCTGCACGGTTGATTGTAGTTGCTGTTGCACATCGCGGAAAGACTCCGCTAGACGTGGGTGGAGCAGTTGTAGGTTGTCGAGCGGCGTGCGCAACGACAGAACCTGCATCCAGATCAGTGCTCTACCGGCGTCGAGCCACTGCACTGCCTTCTTCAGTGCACCGGCGGTAATGGCAGCACTAACAGCGGCGCTCATGAGCGCTCCGACGCGGGAAGTCTCGTCATAGCGCCGACTGATGTTGTGTCCAAGCCATGCGATCTCAGGAAGGATGTCGATGACGCGCGAGTGCGCATCTAGGATAGCATCGATGGTGCTGAACGTGGGATACGTTGAGAGCATGTTAGCACATGATTCAGCGGAGTTCAAGCGTGCTTGAGCGCTCCTGGCGGGATGCAGAGTGGAATCTGTGAGCGACTTGACAGCAGCGTCAAAATCCGTTTGCTCCTGAGTACACTCGAAAAGTAGTTCTTGCGCGTCACCGAGACACGCCAGCAATGTTCCTGACCGCGTATCGACGTCAGGGGCAAGATCTACGGCCATGAGATATAACGAGACGGCCTTCTTGACATCTTCGATATCTCCAGCACATACAAAACGGCACTGGAAACATCCAGCAAGAGCGGCATAGCTCAAGCATGAGTCTGGGCCTCTGAGTTCAATAGCGCGTTCCCCTGCAGAGATGGCGCTCGTGATGTCGGATAGCTCGCCGGTGAGCTCGAAACGAGAACGCATGTCCATGCAGAGATGATCCAAGATGGATGTCGTGAGAGATATATCTTGAAAGGCCAGCTTGAGTGCGTGTTGGCGTGTCGAGATGACCTCGTCAAGATCTTCCGGAAAACTGCCATGCCTTATGAACTGTGCATGCAAAGCGTTGGCTATATTACCGAGCAGCACTGGCTTCTTGGGGTGGCATTCCGGTACGAGATCAACCGCACTACGATGAGCCAGGACGCCTTCCCACAAGTCTGCGAGCTCCGCAGTGTGGCCGTAGCGTGAGAGATACGAGTTGCCAAGATTGCTTAAGCGTGAGAACTTGCTGGGATGGCTGTTTGATGTCTTCTCGACAGCGCGACGATGCACGAGAATGGCTTCCTCGATAGCTTCGAGGTCGCCGGTATGCTCGTAGCGTGTGCGGAGCGAGCAGCCAAGGTTGTTGTATAGGCCTCCTTTGTCTGCACGGCCATCATTAGACGCGAGCTCCACGCCGCGACGGGCGAAGGAGATGGCCTGTTCGAGATCGTCCATATTCCCAGTGTGCTCAAAGCGCTTGACGAGCGATATGCATAACTCGCTGAGCCGCGTCGGCTGGGCAGGATCACCGTCCTGCGTGAGCTCGAGCGCATGACGCTGCATTTCGATGGCCTCTTCAAGGTCGTGACGCGCTCCATGGCGCTCGAAGCGCGTGAGGATCGAGACGCCAAGCGAAAGGAGAAAGGAGGGGTGGTCGGGATGATCCCGCGTGAGCTCGACCGCGCAACGTTGCACAGAGATGGCCTGCTCAACATCGTCGAGCTCTCCAACACGCTCAAAGCGCTGCAGTAATGCGCCACCAAGAGTTCTGCAGATTATCAACTTTCCAGGACGTCCGTCTGGCACTAGCCGATACGCGCGCGTAAGCATGGCAATGGAGCGCTCGACATCTCGGATGTCGCCAGTCCTTGCGAATCGAGTTATAAGGGCAGCGCTGTGGTTGTGTAGAGCTTTGAGCTTGAAGAGGTCGTCATCCGGTGATCGATCAATCAGGCTGTCAAACGCCACCGCGAGAGCCTCATAATCGGATGTCTCCCCCGTGCGATCAAAACGCGAGAGGAGCGACTTCCCCAGCTCATGAAGGCGTACCGATTTACCGAGGTTATCATCTGGAGTAAGTTCAACAGCGCGCTTAAACGCTGAGATTGCGTTGTCGAGGTCATCGGCTTGACCCCCGACTTCGTATCGAGTTCTAAGCCGATACCCCAGGTCAAAGAGGAGTTGACTGTAGTCGCTCTGCTGTTGTTGCGCATCGACTGCGCCCTGCATTGACTGGATGGCCATATCGAGATGACTGAACTTCCGTGACCGGTCCGCCTCGTATCGCCTCCACCAGTCGTCCGTACTCTTGCGAGGGTTATAGCATCGAGGGTCAAAGCCCCACTTATCGTCCGGCACGGCGGAGGGTTCGGGTTGATATGGAACCGGCACGTCAAGCGTAGAGAGAAACGCGTCCAGGTCGAAGTCCGCATCCTAGCGTATTAGACATCAGCCGCTTGTATTCGCTGAGTCACAAGTACTGCCCACCAGATTGAGTGATAGATCCTCAATAGCGGGAATTTCGATGGACATGGCTGATGAAAGCACACAATCGCCCTCAGCGCCTTAGCCAGAAGACCGATGACAGTCACGTCGATGGCCGGTATATAAGCTACGGCAAGGAGGCGTATCTTGAGCGTGATGGAGATCCAAAAGAAGCTTCTAGACCTGTAGGAGCTTGATGCTCGAGCATTGTCAATGTCGTGGGCAAATCAACACGCAATTGAATTCAGAACCATTCACTGGAAAGAATTGACGCCGCGACATCACACCTGCATCGGCAACGTACATGTCTTCACCACTTGTCAGATATCGTCGAAGCCTGTAACATACATACAGGGAAGCTGTATTTGAACGGGTCGATCAGCACGAACTTCCCGGTTTGTGTACGTCGCATTGAGAGGCGCGCGAGCTCCGGGGTGCGACGACTGAGACCGCTGCCAGTCTCAGGGTATCTGATGAGCGGTATAGAGCAGCCTCTAACTCAGTGACTAGAGCCAAGAAGAAACACCCTAGGGCAATCGATGATCAATTGTATACAGTTCGTCGTGGTCAGGAGGAGAGCACAAGTTGCTTAGCGGCGTAAGCGAGGGCGCCGTGAGAGCACAACGGAAGATGCCGGTGATGCTATCAATATTAATACATTTCGGCTTCGGCTGCCTCAGGATTTCAGCGGTAAAGAGTTCGAAATCAGTGGATACCTATCCGTAGGAATCCCAGATGATGTAGATTATTCCAGATCTCAGATGTCTTCTTGCCAGCCGGCTCAGGCTGTCGTGGGAGGGTGATGCTGAGCTCTGGTTGGGTGAGGGAGCCTGCGACCACAGTTCCCGTCAGTGAATTTGGGTCTGGGATAATCTGCACCGTCTGCAGATCCTACGGATGGGTATCTAGTCCTTGTGACACCAAAAATCCTATGCTACTACTTGTAAGTTGTCAATGTCAGCCTAAGGATCCTTCCTCCATTCAAAGACTAGTACATACAGCCGTTCGAAATATTCAATACATCTACTTCATAACGACCGGAATCGTAATGACATCCCAAAGCTCCGGCTCAGACGTCCACCGCGGTCCAACTAGCGTCCCGCGCACCACCGATCGTTGAGCGATGTTCAACAGATTCGCGTTCTGAGTGGCAAAGAAGATGCGGATGAACCCGACGTCAGTCGCCCGCCCTTTTGGCAGAGCGAACGTGAGCGGGCGACCGCCTGCGTCACCGAAGTTGAGCGGGAGAGGTTGATCCATGCCAGCGGGCAAAGGAGGCTTGACGGATTTGCCAATGGGAGGCTCGCATAGTCTGGCTACATACACGAGCTAGATATCAGCGAGGAAGCGATGTCGACACGTCGGCTTCACATACCGATCTCCAGTGTACTGCAGTCAAAGTAGAACATCCAGACGAATAGACCATCGCCGTATCCCTTCGGAGCTGTATTGATAACGTCGACACCGTAGAATGCGCGTTGTATGTCGTTTCCGCTTCTCCTTGGCATCTCGGGATAGAACGCGTCGCGAGACTTGACGTCGACGAGCTCGCCGGTGGGTTTGTACG
The DNA here is from genome assembly GCA_900536885.1 of Peniophora sp. CBMAI 1063. NCBI lineage: Eukaryota > Fungi > Basidiomycota > Agaricomycetes > Russulales > Peniophoraceae > Peniophora > Peniophora sp. CBMAI 1063. The sequence goes on from UWZB01000057.1 coordinate 245,724, forward strand.
CCGTGATGGGTATATCCGACCTTGAAGTCCTGTACTTCTCAAGGACATGCACACGATAGTCCACAGCGCGGCTCAAGCCTTGCTTCATGGGCGATGACCTGAGGTGGTAGAAGAAGTGTGCAGCAGAGCGCAAGGCGGAGCGTAACGACGTCGAGTCCCCCGAAACGGTCCCGTTGAGGCGCTCGAGCCCGAGCCCGCGGATACGCTGGTCCAGTATCTCGAATTGTACCGCATCGCCGAGGGGGATAAGCGACAGATGGGCTGTATCGCGCGAGGAAAGTGCAAGGCCGACCCAAGAAGAATCCGAGTTCGTGGGGTGAAGCACCTCTTGCGCGAGCGCTTCGATGGCTGTGCTAAGCGCTGGGTGCGCGAGGGCGTCAACGTGCACGCGGAATGCGCTCTGCTGTCCAACATGGATCATGACGGCAACGGCCTCGGAGGCGCTCTCGGGCCAGTCGATCGCAGAGTCCTCCATTGGCAGCAGTAAGCTGGTGATCGGGCCGGCTTTGTCGACAGTAAGTTCGCCCAAGGACGGGCCACCGGAGGCGAATGTCTCACGGTCCGAATAGACCGCGAAAGTCGCGCCCGAGCTCACGCCGTTGATCTCGCCTGCGTACAGAGTATACGTGCTGCCGATTCGTTCGACGATGTGGCAAGGGCGGTCTCGTTGGACGATTCCTCTATCGAAGAGTATACGAGTGTCCTTTCCACGTCCCTCGCACTGCGGCGTCTGCCTAAACGCTCATCAGCCACAATGAAAAGATGCGTAGATGTCCAGCGCTTACGATGGCAAGATCTCGAGGCGCCGCATAAGCTCGGAATAGGTCATCGTATCCGTCCCTCCGACCCGAACCGCGCGCAGGAAGGCGGCCGTGAAGCGCCCTTCCCGAGTATGACGGTCCTCGTATGCGGATTCATTCGACGCACAGGCCGCGAGGACGGTATGAGATTGCAGTCCGGTGTTCGCGAAGGCCGGAAGGAGGCAGCATCCGCGCACGTCGGACGTCCCATCTCTGTCCCAGAAGTCCCTCTGGTAGGAGGCGCTGACCGCCAGGCTCGTCTTTCCGTCTGCGGCCTTGAACTCGACGCCGCGCGGAATGCTTTGGTCGGTGATGCGAGTGGCCGAGCCCGAGTGGCAGCAGTCGAGGATAACGGTCTGGTCTCCACGTAAACGGAATGCTCCTGCGCGATCATAGGTACAACGACGTACGATGTTGTTTCCCTTCGCATCAGCTAGCCGGTGGAGAACAGCACCGAAAGTAAGGTCCAAGACGACACCGTCGACATGATCTCCAGCAATCCGTGCATCGTGTGGCGTAAGACACTGGATGTGGGTTTCTGCGGACGGCCAGTCGGCTGGCTTTCTGAGCTTGCTGCCATGGCCTGCGTAGTATATCAATATGGGATCGCCATGATGGATGCCTTCGTCGTCACAAAGGGCGCAGAGACTCTCGATGATGCGGCCCGCTGTCGCCTGTTCGTTCTTCAACGACGTGATGCGGTGACTCCTGACTGGCGGATCTTGCTCGACGAGGAACGTCCTCATCCGTTCGGCGTCGGCCACAGCTCCTGAGAGATTTCCGATGGCCTTTGAAGCATAGCGGTCGACGCCTATCAGGAGAGCAAAGAGTCTGATGATATGCTCGTGAGTACAGCGTTCGAACGAGTGGTGAAGAGATAGCATACCTGTTCTCCGAGACCCGTCGTTTGGGGGTCTGCCTTCAGGAAGTAAGTGAAGGGCCCATATATTCGAATGACAAGCTCGTACCTAGCGCCTGCTAGTTCCCTGGTAGCATACTTAGCACGTAGACTTTCCGTGAAAGCAAGCAATAAACCCACGCGACTCTCCCGTTCAGCGCATCGAGCACTCTCTCCTTGTCCGACTCCTGGGTGGGCGATATGGTGGGCATGTTCAAGAGCTACACTGCGGAAGGAAGGTCTATTTGACGATCGCGCTGGCCCCCCTATGTAAGTAGAACCAAACAGTTGTGCTCCCTGGACACCAAGGATACCCAGAGAGGCTGTGATGCATGTCGAGATTCGAGCTTGACGCCCGGGCTCATGATACCTTCGTGAGTGCGGCGTCGCGCGCTAATCGTATAGCAAAGACCTTGTTCTCCATGTTTAGAGGCACTTTCTGAAGGCAAGGTTGCTAAATGGATATATTGACATACATGCTAAGACGGCACAAAGTTCCAAACTATAGGACCTGCGTGAGCGCGATACGTCAGTTTTGTTCCACCATGCTCGGCAGGATATAACGACATCGTAATGCCCATTCTACCATGCAGCGTGAGTCGCTCATACATCGAGTGTGCGAGCCATAGTTCTGTATAGCTGGCCTGGAAGTCAAAGCTATCACATAGATGGCCGTTACAGTAGAAGAAAAGGCCAATTCGGCATTAGCGGCGCGGCGTTTACAGGATCAACCGTGAGAGGAAACCGGAGATAGCCGGAGCACTATTTTCTCCGAGTGTTTGCGCAACGTTCGCTCTCTGAATCTCTCGTCGAGCTTTGTGTTCTACGCCGCCGACGCTTCATATTGATTTCATTCCCGCGACGTACACGGATGCGCCAGCCTATCCTCGCCGTTTCTGTCTACTTCTGCGCACCGGACTGCCTCCTGGATATGAGCGCCTGTAGGACAGTGGACACAGCTCTGTCCAAATGTCAGTACGCTCGTACAGCTGCTTGATGATCTTAAGGAAGCACGCGGCTCGATATGGGTTACCGATGAAACGACTCAAGGCTCTTGATGTATATCTCCTGTGCGCGCACTTCCCGGCCAAACACCTCGACGACAGCGGAGGACACCTGGGACGGATGTTGGACTTGCGATGCTATCGGATGACCTACTTGGCGATGAACAAACAGCTATGAGCCCCGTGGAAGTCGGACCATACCGGCCTGTACTCCAGTATACGCTTTCATTTCGGGCTCGCACTATTCGGTCTCCGCTCCAGGTCGCTTGGCAGGAAGAGACTACATCGGAACTTGGAAGCTGATCTCGCCTGCACGTCCGCCCTTTATACTCAACGTAACACAATCTTGTCGGTTGATATATGTGCGTATGCCATCTTCTACCCACCTCGTGATGAATGCGAGATATTTGCACGTCAGGCGGACCGTGCCGCGCTTGCGTTGCTCGGACAGGTCGACAACTCGCACTTCCTGATTCTACCACATCCTTCCACTCTCATCTCAACGAACCTTTGCTGATTCGCTTTGCACAGGTATTCGATGAACTAAATGTCGAGGCGAAGTGGACACCCGCACTTCGCAGACTGACCGACATTGCCGTGTATCGAAGTTGGAGTTCAGTGAGCGCCAACAAGAGCCAACGATTCTGCCAGTATCCAGTATATTCATGTACCATGGAGGTTATGTATGTCATTACATGATGGTTGTGCTATTCCTTCGCACCATAGTTTGAGCAGAGACAAAGAATTACCTAGCTTGACTAGGTTTCCCACTTGCAAAATCCGTGTCAGGCACCGGTCCACCGGCGATTGCCAGAACACGTCGTGATCCGATCAATCTCTGCTCTTTCCGTTGCGTGTTCGTTTCCTCATGCTGAGCTTGAAGTTCAACAGCGAACGGCTCCAGCGCTCAGATAATAAAAAAATAGTGACGACGCTTTCAGCGGGTTTTTGACAGTGGGACAGTACGAGCAATAAGCAGATACTGTAGCATCTCTCGTCGAGAACATTCCGAGCCTGCATCGCCGCGCCGTGCCGCAGCCAGTCTCACACGTCATTCCTCCAATGTCCCGGCTGAAGCGATCAGCTCTCGCCGCTAATATACCTCAGAGCCTGTAAAGACCAGGTGGCATGTAAAAGCAGGAGGTCTATACAAAGGGCCTCAAGGTAGGTTTCAGCAGCGGCACGCAGCGCTCTAGTACTTGCAGGGCATGTCGGAACGTGCCCTGGACCCATAGATGACGTCGCCGACTATATGTTCATGCATGCGTGCATTGTTTCAATGTTCGACTTGAAGCGGAATCGCAGCCCGAAGGGGACACGTAGCGCGGTGTAGACACAGCGCACGGCTGCTGCGTATACACGCTCGGCGGACGGCCGTGCCCGAATGATTGTGCGATGGCCGAGGGTTGCCAGATCTGAACTAGGGCGATGGGAGGATCAGACGCGCGCGAGAGCCTTGTCTCCCAACCGCCACGACATACAACAATACCACCATGGCCACCACCGAACCGCCCGCGCCGGCCCCGGTACCCAGTACGGACAAGCCCGAGCGCCCGTCCGCCGGCAAGCGGCCACCATCGCTGAACGAGCTCGCCGCGCGCCTCAACGCCGGGAAGGGCGATGCGGCGTCGGCGGCAACGTCCGGCGCGTCCCGCCCGCGTCTCGCGGCGTCACTCTTGCGCACGGGAAGCGCGAACAGCACGACCACGACGGCGAGCGCGGCGGACAGCACCACGGCGAACGCGCCGATCACGCGCAGCACGTCCCCCGCAGCGCTGAGCACCTCGCCGCCGCCGGGCAATGCCGAGGAGGGCAGCACGGGCGGCGAGCCGCTGAAGAAGGAGAACGTGGACAAGCTCGACGACGCGAGCGCGCCCGTGGCGAAGAAGATCAAGGGATACAAGAATATCCCGTCGTTGGACGCCATCACGGCCCACTATCATGCGCGCAACCGTACGCTCTCGGTTGATGGGAGTCCTATGCCGCCGGAGCCGGAGCAGATCGAGGATCCAAAGACGCCGGGTGTCATGACAAAGGCACCCGAGCATCCCTTGCAGTTCACTTGGTACGTTCCATTCACGGCTGGATATGGTGATCACGAGACTGAATGAATTACGCTACAGGACGATCTACCACGATTGCAAGTCCAAGGGCGCGTTCGTTCCTCCGAGTGCCGGCGCGACGCAGGAAGGCTTCCCCGCGCCCGCCGAGGCAGGCGAGTACGAGGCCGGTCTGACCACCATCGGCGAATTCGACACCGTCGAGTCGTACTGCCGGTACTTCAACTGGCTCAAGCCGCCCAGCACGCTCGAGCGCAACAGCAACTACCACCTCTTCAAGCGCGGCATCAAGCCCATGTGGGAAGACGAGGCCAACGCGAACGGCGGAAAGTGGGTGCTCACGATGAAGAACAACCCGCAGTTGCTGGATCGGTGCTGGCAGTGGCTTACGATGGCGCTTGTGGGCGAGGAGCTGGACGACGGGGATGAGATTTGCGGGGCGGTTGTCAGCTTGAGGTCGAAGGTGGACAGGATCCAGCTGTGGTTGAGGAGCAAGGACGACGTAGAGAAGATCAACGGGATCGGGAAGAGGCTCGTCAAGCTACTCGACGTGTCCGAGGCGGACGGTATCGGACTCGAGTTCCAGGTATATCTCCTTTCTCTTCTTTCCCGTATTCTCTAATAACTGACCATTACTCGCAGTACAACACGGAAGACCGCCCCCTGCCGAACAAGTTCCTCTCCATCCAAGCCGTACCCGTATCCGGCTTCCGCTCCTCCTTCCACTCAAAGCCCGGAACGCCCAGCACGCCCTCGCCCATCTCAGCCGGCGAGCGCGATGCCCCAGGGCCCATCCAACCTCCGCAGCAGGGCGGCGGCGCATTCGCAGGCTTCGGCGTAGGCGGGCTCGGAGGCGGCGGCGGGTGGCGCGGGAGCAGGCGCGGCTGAACGTCCGCGGCGTGTGTATCGCTGTACGAGTTCGTGGGAAGCTGGGGTGGGGGCAACTGGATATACGTATATTTCTGGCTTTGTACGCGCGGTGTTCATTGTATTCTAGCAGATATCTCTCGTTGTTCATCTGTATACTGACTCGCAATTCCTGGGTACTGGGCGTGCGCGACATGATGCATGCCGCATGCTGCATGTCGTCCTGATCAATGGAAGCTCGGTGCGTCATGGCGGCGAGACTGATGTGCCCTGGCTCGACGAGTACGTTCTGCTACTCCTTCTGGACCTATGACGCTGCCAATTGCTCCAGTCCGTGCGCCCAGCTTCATAGTCCGCACCCAGTCTCTGTGCATCGTGTACACGGCTGGCTGATCGTGCGAGATGATGAACGGGAGTTTAGTCTGTCCGTGCTCGTCGTGGATGATCGAGTACACGTCGTGTCAGTGGTCCCTGCCAACTGGCAACTCTCGTCACTACGAACGTTGCTTCTCGGATGCGCTGGAGGCTGGGGTAGAGGGTTACTCGTGGAGATGGTGCGTACCCGCGTCTGTGAGGAGTGAACACATACTAATTGGTTTCATAGGCTATCTACCCAAACCCGGATATGGTGCTGCATGCGATGATCATTCTACATACCCTGGCTATGTCATGGCAGAGGGTAGAGGCAGAGGACAATCATCTCACGAGACATTCGGTACGTGCCAATAGACGCGAAGCGTGGCCATTCGTTGACCCGATTTTTGCAGACGTTGGTGTGGGGAAGGGTAGAGGCAGAGGGCGTTCAGAGCGATGACGCGTACCGTAGGAAGATACCCGTGCGTAGCCGCTCGTGAAAGCCATAGATGACGACCAACTAACTCTAACTAACTCTCCAGCAGACATCCATCTACGCAACTACATGGACTCGGAGGCGGCCTTGTTCGCACATGAGCTTCTAGGCTTGCCGCAACATTCGCTGTTCAAGATCGGCTCACGGGTTCGACGAGTTCATAGAGCCCCGGCTCCGCACCCGACAAGCGCTGCACACGACTACGAGATCGTGGGATATGCATATGACCTTCATAGAGCCATCGCGCTGCATATCGCGACCCTTCTTCCCCAGTGAACGCGGCAAGAACGTTCGTGGTGACGAAGGACGGGACGAGTCGCAGGGGTAGAGGGCAGCGAGGGAAAGGCAGCGATGACGCGCGCGCGGATTGCAGATTGGCTCTGGTACGCGCTCATGTCCATGAATGCATGGCTGTTCCGCTTACCCATCCCTGCTCGCAGACCTCATCCTGAGCTGGTGCTCCTATCAAACGGCTAGGTCGATGACGATGCGGCTCGTTACGAGAAGCTCATGGGACCGACCCTTCGGGTGTAGCGTGCTGGAATGAAGCCGGCGAGGTCGGTCAGTTCGTCGTTCTGGAGGCACACGACAGGTTTTCCAGACCACCAATGTAGAACGAGACAGAGAGCCGACAATGGGTTCAGTAAGGGTCATAGGATCACTATTCCACGTCCACGCTGGTACGAGCTCAAGCTCACGTACGCAAGACGAGGCGGTTGACTGACGGCCGCGTACAGAAAGCACCCTGAGTCGCTCACGGGACGCGCGCTATGCCACTGATGTTCTCTCCCTGACGTGTCGATACCCGTGGATGATGCAAGCGACTTCGCGAGTTTCATAGAGCGCACCCTAGCCCAACTCCGACTCTGGCTCGAGCCTCACGCGAGAGGTGGATCGTGTGAGGTCTCGGTTGTTCTATTTGCGGTTAGTCAAGTTCGCCACCTCAGTCGCTACGTCCTTGACCATTACTCTCATATGTTAGCGCCTGTGCCAAATCTGGTTGGAATCGAAGATGAGAAGATGAGAAGGACAAAGAGCGGTAGAGGAGTTGAGGGTTCTCAGCCGTGCGTAAGTGGCATGAAGTCATGACCAAGCCGCTTACTGACTATCCCTGCGTACAGCACCCTGCCTATGCTTGCCATTCACATTCTAGCCACATCCGAAGAGCTATCTAAGCGATGCTAGGCTAGTAGGCCGACGTCCTCAGTCAGAAGTCTGTGGCCAGCCCGGGAATCGCTCGCCTTTTCCGGCGGTGCACTGTTCTGGCGTGTAGCAGATTTCCGACGATACATATGCGCTTTGACGTACCTCATCAGACGGCGATTGGAGCGTCTGCGCAGGTATTGAAGTCTGGGCAGGGTGCAGCCGCTACGCGAGCCCCCGCATGCCCCGCATTACGATGGCGTATTTGCCTCGAGGTTTGGTCTTGTGGGCGCCGGCAGGTCCCGAAGCTCCGTTCCCAGCCGCGATGCTGCTCGTCTCTTTCCCCAGACCTGCCCTTGGACCCGGCCATCCGATTGCTGCATCCTCTCGCGTTCCTACTATGGCAACCGTGCTCGTCTCAGAGCACACAACAGGCAGTGGAACCGCCCGATCACCCGGCACGGTAGCCTCGCGTTTGCGGCATGCTACCGCGCAATGCACAATCCGTGATATACGCCCGGGTCTTGTGCGCTGCATGCACCCTGATGGTTCCACATACGCACGGAGTCCGCACCGGGCTAGTGGTGAGTATGACGGGAGGAAAGGGGCCTGCAGGTGTCCATGCAGCTTCAAGCGTTGGCCACGGACGGACGCCGAGGGCCATAAAGGACCTGAAGCCCCTTTCATCGCGAGCCGCTACGCCCTTGTTCAACTCGCTTTCTTATGCTTCCAGGCTATCTTGCTTTCGTATCATCAACCGCTCTCGCGCTCGTCCTGCACCGTTAGCTATCAACTTATTCTCGCACCGCACCGCACCGCATCTCGCCTAACGACCTATTCACGATGATGGTGAGTCCCGTCGCCCCGCTCTTGTCGATCGTTAATGATGTGTGGGCTCTCGCTGACTAGCACGCACAGAACTATGTACTCAACCTGGGCTCTATCCCCATCCCGCGCACCTTCTCTTTCTTCCGCCCCGGCTCGGGCTCGGTGCCCTCCGTCCCCGAACAAGCGACATCCGCCAAATCATCCGTTCCGCGCTCGTTGGCTCGCACGCCCAGCTCGAGCGCCAGCACAAGCGCAAAGAAGGAAAACCGCCCGCTAGTGCCACCGGCGTCGGGGAAAATCAAGCGCGAGTTCAGCTCGATTAGTCGCCCCCGCATACACCTTTACGAACCGAGTGTCATATCAAGCTCGGCTTCGAAGACACCGGGCGGCTCTCCCATTGACTCTGACGATGCGAGCGTGTACTCTTTCGTACCCGGAGAGGAGAACGGGCGTGGGGACGGCTGGGCCGACCCTGAGCTTGCGCTGAGGGACCCGAGGGCAATTGTGCCGGTGGACCTCAACGAGCAACAAAACCAGTTCTTCAACGTACCCCTTCCATCCGGTACATATATGCATGTCTTTCGCTATATCTGGCTCATACTGACACATTCGGATACTAGGCTCGGCGAGCTCGACGGATAGCGATGAACAACACCATCACGGGGTTACCTCGCCTTCAATGGCTGTTCCCGGCGCCTACCCATTCACTCCTCCCGCTGGCTACGGACAACAGCCCGTCATCTCCTTCCGCGGCCAAGATGGGTACACATACGACTACGTCGTCTCGCCAATCCCGAGGCCGCGTCACCCGCCTCCGCCATCACCCGCCGGTCGTCCGCAGCCCGTTCATTCGCTCAGCGCGCCTCTGCCCGTGCGCGCAAATATGGGTCGCCCCGCACCTCGCCGCTCGGCTTCTGACCCTGAAGAGGCGGAGAGGCGCCGCATGCTGCAACAGCAGCCTCCGCCGCCGCCCGGGCTGGCGCCTATGCGCGAGCTGCCAGAGACATGGGAACGTATGCCCGCGGCCCCGCCGGCGCGCGAGCGTCGGGAGAGCAACGCACATGCTCGCGAGCGCAGAGAGAGCATCACACCCGCACCAGTGCTTAGAGAACGCCAACAGAGCAATGCGTCTCACATTCCCGCACGGCATACCGCCACGCCTGCTCCTGTCATGCGCGAGCGTCGCCCGAGCTACGCGCCTCAGGTGCCTCCGCAAGGCTGGGACCGTCGTGATGTGCCGCAACCGCCACCCCAAGTCCCTGCGGCGCCCATGGTGCGCTCGGGTTCGCGGCGTGAGCGGTCAAACTCCCTGTCCTCTGTCTCCGGCGCACGATACGAGCGCGACCGCCGTTCCTCGTCACTCTCTCCCACGGAACTTGCACGCGCATCGGTAGGCTCGCGCATGTCCGATTCGTGGCCGCAGCCCATGCGCTCGATGCCCGAGGGCGATGTCGGGTCGGTGAAGGACCTCCCGCTCCTTCGTCGTCCATCGCGTGTGCGCCGCGACTCGGGCGTGCAAAGCGACACCGAGGCAATGGACCACGCACCGTCGCGCGCGCAGATGTCGGCGCAGCTGCAGACCTTGCTCGGGGATACCGGTATGGGCATGGCGCAGACGAGGTTCGAATTGGCTGGCCCAGTACCTCGTGGTGTGCGCTGGGATGAACGGCTCATTTGTCCGTCGCCTGTACCGCTGCGCACGAGGCGGATCGGGTGGTACAACAAGCGAGGGTATGATTTCTCCCTCAATCACACATCCACCGAGTTAGTATGCTCATTTGAACTACCTTCAGTGACCAACTGTGGACGAACACGGGCGAGTACCGCAGCCCGCCACCAGGCGAGGAATACCCTCGCGACCTGGCTCTATACCCGGCGCCCGGTCACGGCTGGGAGAACGAGCACGGCGAACGTATTGATATGCAACACCGGCGGAAGATAGTGCGCAGCGCTCTTAAGAAAAGGAGCACGCATGCGCATGGTGGCTCGTCGTCCGCACGGGAGTTGTAGACATGACTTATTCGAAGAAATGAAGACTGGGGAAGACACATAGCATTAATTTATTGGAGTCCGCTACATGACGCATCGCTTCGCACTACATCGTTCATACCCATACATGTATACATACACAGACACAATACAGACTATCCACTCCACAGCATCGTGAAAGCTACATCGAAAGCAGGAAAATGCGCAATGACATATTCAAGAAAGAGACTAATCCGAGTCCGACAGCTCGAGGACACCGTTCTCGAGCTCGGTCTGCCGCACAGTGGACGTCGTCGACGGCCGCGGCTTGGCCTTTCTCCTCGAAGGAGCACCGCGTACTACACGGTCCCAGCCTCCCTCCTCTACATCGGACGAACCGCCTGGTCCAGACGCTGCTGCGCGGTTGAGGTCCGCCACGAGTTTACGTGCATCGTCTTCATCATCATCGTCTTCATCCGCGGCAGCTACAGCTCGCCGCTTCTTCCGTGGCGACGGCTCATCGTCATCAGCAACGATGAAGTCGGACAGCATGTCCTGTTCTTCTTGCTCCTCTGCGTCGCTCGTTTGCACTTCGTCGGATCGTCGGCGCGCGCGCTTAGATGGCAGGCGAAGCTCTGGTTCAACCTCTTCCGCGTCGCTCGATTGGACCTCCACAGGTTGCTTCGAGCTCGAACCCGGCGCACGCGGCTTGGCAGCCGAAGTAGGCTTGCGTGGGCGAGAAGCAGACGCCGGAGCACGCAAGCCAGAACCTGACGCCCGTTGCGCAGCCGCAAACGCGCGCATCAGTGGCTGAGGCGATGCCCTGTCTCCCTTGCTCTTCGCCGGCGTCTTCACTGGCGGCTCGGTGTCGCTAACCGCGTCCCAATCGTCGTCATCGTCCTCGGGTTCCGTAGGCTTTGTCTTCTTACGCGATGTAGATTTGCGCGCCTTGCGGCGGGGCACGTCGCTGTCTGCGACTTCGTCGGCGTCCTCAACATCGTCCTCCACCTCTTCTTCATTCCCACGCTTTCTTTTTCCCTTCGCTTCCGCACGTCCTTTGCCCGCAGCGCCACTCTTCCTCCTCGTCTTCTCGGCCTCGACGTATCGCGCTTCGAGGCGAGTCGGCCAATTCTCGCTATCTCCGCGCAGACCAAGGAGGCCAGGAGCGTACTTTCCCGGCACAAGATATGCGTTGGTGCTGTACGCATTCCCGACATACTTCTGCTGGAGGTAGTCTGTCAGCAACAGACGTATGACAACGAGTTCGGCTAGGCGCGGGCTGAGGGTACTGGTTCCGCATGTTGCTGTGAGATTGAACTGTTTTGCCTTCGGTCCTGTACCGCGTAGCGCCCCTGCGACGTCCGCGAGGGTAAGGTTGACCACGGATTGGACACCCTTCGCCACGATGTTGAGGACTCGCCAGCCATCTTCGGTGATGTCGCGTGAGACGATAGAGTCCGGTGCTCGCGTGCAGTTGTCACAGTGTCCACATCGTCCCAGTGCACCAGACGCATCGCCGTCGTCGGCCCAAGCAGTAAGTGAAAGATCAGCCGATTCAGAGAAGTGCCTATCAAGTATTCATGCGCGGTCAGCAGTGCTCACTCAAAGGCACAGCTTGTGGTAACACGTACTGCGCGAAAGCTACTTTGCGGCATTTCTCAACATCGAAGCCGAAGCGGAGCATTTCCTCGACCTTGCGCACGCCCTCGTTGTTCTTGATGATATCCGCGTATCCGAAGGCATCTTGTGCGCGAACGTAGAGGATACAGCTGAAAGACGATGAGTCCGACTGTGACAACGTGGAAAGGCTTGACTGTCGTACTCAGCATCCTTTCCATCGCGTCCCGCGCGTCCGGACTCCTGGTAGTAGTTCTCCAGGGATTTGCTCATCGTATGGTGAATCACGAATCGCACGTCCGCCTTATCTATTCCCAAACCGAAGGCGATTGTCGCGCAGACGACCTTGATACGACCAGCACGCCAACGTTCGTGTAACTGTTCCTTCTCGTGGTCCTTGATATCCGCGTGGTAAACACCTGTAGAAATGCGACCCTGACTCGCCTCACGCAGAGCATCGGCGACCTTCTGTGTCTCCTACGACGAGATCAATCGTCGACACCGAACTTGGTGTAAAGACATATACGCACTGCCTTGGTGTAGCAATAGACGATTCCACTCTCGTCAGCGTGGCGCGCCAGAATCCAGTCGGCCATGTGCTGGATGACTTTGTCGGCTTGAGCGGGTTTCTCGACTGCGGTGTAGTACAGATTCTTCCTGTATAACGGCGCGCTGAAGTGGACAGTAC